>PVJH01005740.1:0-108717 GCA_004026705.1 Nesogale talazaci
TCTAGCTGTGCTTTGAAAATTTCTGTTCAGTTCTTTGACTTTATCATTTCTTCCATTCTTCTTAGCTACACTGAAGAGCATATTTCAGAGTCTCTTCTGATATCTGCATGGATACTTTCTTTCTTTTGTGTCTTTTTATGACATTGCACATTCTTCATGAATAATGGTCTTGATATCCTACTATAGCTCATCAGATCTTCTGTCATTAGTGTTCAGTTCTTCAACTTTGTTCTTTTTAAGTCTGCTGCTTTTTATGTCTTTTATGTCACATGAGATGCACTCAAAGTAAAATTTTGACTCTTGTGTACTTATTTTCTTCAGCATAAACCTGAACTTACTTCCAAACAATTGATGGTCTCTTTCACAGTCCTCCCCTTGCCTGGTTTCAACTCCTAATGCTGAGGTTCTCTGTAGTTTCTTTTATCAGTTGTGCATTTTATTTCTGTGTGCTCCATCTGCAGGAGTCCAGATGTATAGTCACAGTTGAAGTCATTGTTCCTGCAAAAGTCTATAATGCAAATTTTAGCTCCCTTTCTATTACCAAGGTCCTTTTTTCCGAACACTCTTCCTTTCTCATTGTTCCCACTTGGGCATTCCAAATACCAATAACTGTTAATGCATTTTGATGGCATATTTGATCAATTTCAGACTGAAGCTCTGGGTAGAATTCATCAATTTCTTCACATTTATCATTGATGCATAAATTTGAATAATCGTTATATTGATTGAATTTCCATGAATGAGGACAGATATAACCTTATCATAGAGAACATTTTATTCTAGATTTTGAAATGTTCTTTTTGATGATGAATACAATGCCATTCTTCTTGATTATGTCATTCCCAGCAGATTAAATCATATGACTTCCTATTTCAAAATGATTACTACCAGTTTATTCCAGCTTACAAAGGTCTAGAATTTTAATTTTTGCTAGTTCCATTTCATTTTTTAAAACTTCAATTTCCTAGATTTTTTCTTCTATTCCAAGACTTGATTGATTTACTGCAGCTGTTTATTTTCATTTTAAATACTGTCCCATCAGCAAGTGAAGGTCCTGAAGGCTTTATTCTCTCATGTTTTACTCCATCCGATTCATCATAGTAAACTCTACTTTGAGAAGGAAAATCTTCCAGTCATATTTTCAGTGCCTTCTGGCCTGCGAGGCTCATCCTCTGACACTATCTCCGACAGCGTCCTACTCGTTTCCAACAATGTGTTGACTCTGTCCGTAAGGTTTCCCTTGACCAGTTCCTCAGAAATGGACAGCTTATTCTTTCCTGGTTGCCTCTTTTTAGTCTTAATGTTCTTCTGAAACGTGTTCACTTTGTATGACCCTGTTGGCAATTGAAGCACTAGTTCTGTCCAGAGCCATATTTTCCATCATCAGAGCAATACACAAGCTGCTACAGTACCATAAACTGGCAGAAAAGTGGTGACCCAAATATGTGTGTGTGTATACTCACAATATGTAGAAGAAAATATGCTCTGCTCTGCACCATCCTCATAGGTGTTGAGTTCGAGCCCATCATTGCATTTATGGGCTACTCTCTCTTATTAAAGGTCTTTATGCTTCTCCACCTGAGAAGGTTAAGGTTTATTTTGTCAACCTGGCTAATAGGCATGTGGGATTAATTGAAGGGTGGAGAGATAAATGACTCAGTGAGCCTCGCCCTTCTAATTCCCGAGTCTCTTGCTTTCTGATGGTCAGACCAGGGTGCACTGCTTTAGCCAGTTCCCTGCTTCACCGGACAAGGCTTATGTCCTGTAAGACATCCCTGAGGAGAAGCTATGTAAATCTACCCAGATACAGCCCTGGGTGCAGGAGCAGCCGCAAGGAGACCCCTGCCTGGGCTGAGATGCTTACATGCTCACTGATTCTGTTTTCCTCCTGCAGTCGGCATCACTGAGTGTGTTTTGTGAGATTGAGGAGGACTTTGTAGATTGGTGTCGGACGTATGGACTAATGTTGGACTTATGGGCTTGGACAGCACTGGGTTGGGATGCTTTCTTAATGTACACTTACCCTTTATATAAATTTCCTTTGATGTCTTTTTCCAGCTACTACGTTCTCTTGATGATATGTCTGAAGGGTGGGAGATGATGCCTTGCTGTCCTTATTTATAAGGACCGTTCTGGCTGAACTTCTAAGAAAGATTTAATTGATCGCTTGACAGATTGTGGTAATTTATATATTGTTCATTAGCACTACAACTCAAGTACATATAGATACATGTATACCCAAATATACATCATTGTATGCAAATATAGATTTATATATACATGAATATATACAAATATGCATTATTTGAAATCACTAAACGTACTTTTGCATCATAAATAAGCAAAGGCCAACTTTGACATTCAGAAATACGACAGGAGATAGAAATTAAGACAAACTATAGGAAAAGAAAGTTATATTTTTGTGTCCTATCAAAATTAATGTCATAGACATTGTTCAGATAAGACTATGTCATACGGATTGCATGCAGTCACCTTCACTACTTTTAATATTTTACCTAGACCATAAATATTATAATGCCGGGACTGAGCCCCGGTGGCATAGTGATTGTACACGGACTGCAGCCCACTGGGATGGAGGTTCAATTCCAGCTCCATAGGAGCAAAGGCTGGGCCTTCTACTCCCACCACCAGAGGGCAGTGATGCCTAAATAAAAAAATAAAATAAATGTTATAAGGCCAATTGGTGAAATTGAAAAAAATCCATCTTGAAATTGAAAAATGAAATCTTCCATGTAAATTAAATATTTACTCAGTTATAGCTTTAGAAGTATTTTTCCATGTGAGCATACCTTAACCAATGCAATTACACAATCAAAAATAAACTACTTCAAAAATGTATGCCTCTTTCTGAAGAAAACAATGTGAAAATAAATGTCTACCATAAAAATAGATTCTGATTTCCTTTTCATTGCTTTCTCCTTTCTCCTACTTCCATGAAAGGAATACAAATTCCCACTAAATTTATGGCTTCAGGTAAGCACTGGAACCAAAAGAATGAGCCTGGACATGGGACAGAAATTGTGCTTGGGAAATTACCCTTGCTTTCT
The DNA here is from genome assembly GCA_004026705.1 of Nesogale talazaci. Classification (NCBI taxonomy): domain Eukaryota; kingdom Metazoa; phylum Chordata; class Mammalia; order Afrosoricida; family Tenrecidae; genus Nesogale; species Nesogale talazaci. Next base: position 3,069 of record PVJH01005740.1, read on the forward strand.
TGTGCCTCTGATATCTCCATACAAAGAGTGTCCCCTTAATAGTTGCTCACTCTTCATCATCATGGGTCTAAGAATAAACTCATACGGAATATCAGAGCCCAATCATCATAGAAGAGCTCTCTGAGGTTTGCAAAAAAAAAAAAAACCAGTTCAGATACACTCAAACTTAGCAATCAGGTGCAGTAGAAGGATTAATTAATTGATCTGCACTGGAATAGTAGTTTCCAGCAATAACTCATAATGTATGTCTTTAGCCTCATTTGAATCTCAATCCAGAGCTTGCAGATGGACAATAACATTTCCTAGAGTAAATGCATAACTTGACCTTATGAAATAGTAACAAAACTTTAACTTCTGATTCACACTCAGACCAATGTATGTTCATGAAATGACTTACTACTGAGTATTTGATCATGCTTAGAATAAGAAGATCAAAACATTTTTCAAATCACCCCAAAATTATACCTGGGCTTCAAGTCAGTTCTGCTCTTAAAAGTGGGATTTAGTCAATGATAATCCTCAGAACCCTTTCACTCTATGCTCCATAAGCCTTAGAGTTCGAGACTTCTGTCCTGCAGTGGAGATGCATGAGCATGTTTTGGTTGCTAAGTTGCACAATGGATTTCAAAACTCCTCAACAGAGACCATCAAATTCTTATTAATATAAAAAAGAAAGAAGAAAAGCATTAGAGATATTGGCAATAGATCTAATAATTTCTTCTTCTCTAACCCTACTATTTTTATGGAAAATAGCTTGGAATCATGACCATCTCTATGAGACTATTGGCACTATCTTTGCCTAACACAAGATTGTTTCCATGTATTAGAGGGATCTAGGTGTGACTATGAGTGTATCTGTGAAAAAAGGGTCTGAAAGGACAGGTAGCTGGGGCAGTGAGTAAACACTGTCAGTGAAAATAGAAAAGACCTCTTTTCTAGCATGACTTAGAAAATCCAAATTTAATATCATTGTTTTTAAATTATGTCTTGACATAGTACTAAGGCTTTGCCTGAAAGTTAGTCTACCCTAATCCTGATTAGCGATTTAAGTCAATTCCCAATCACTTCTCTTATCATGTTGCAATACTGACCACTATAGCAACTTAATCACTCTGAGTTTGTATCTTCTGAGCCTGCAGACATAATCATAAGGCCAATTCTAAGAAAACCACACAACTAAACTAATCCCCTTCTGCTTGCCATATGCCACCTCTCTCCCAGAAGTCCAGCTTGCTGTTTCCTGATTCTCAGATGTCCCTGCATGACTCTGTTTCATGGCCTGCTGTGATGCCTCTCCCAGGAACCTGCCAGCACTATAACCTAGCTACGTTTCATAACCTTCCTGACTACTCTTTCCTGCATTGTTCCTGACATATCATTCTATGAATATTTGAGAGCACCAGGAATCTCACAGACTTCAGCTGTTATCAAACCAAACACACAAATAATAATTAATAATAATAATATAACAAACAGAACAAAAGTTTACCTAAAATATGGGAGAAAGCATTTTGTGGATTGCATGGAGGTTACTCTCTTGGACTTTATTCTATCTTCAAATAGACTTGATATGTGTTATGATCTTCTGGGAATGATTCTGTATCAACTTTTCCCCCAAATAATGCCCATTCTAAAGAGAATGTAGTGATGTTATATACAGATCTACATTTTTTCTAGCATAGAGTAAATATGAAGAGCACAATGGAAATGTGTATGATGTGGTACCCATTCATACTTTGTGAGGTGGTAAGAAAAAAACATAGAATGTTTTAGAAACATTTTCAGAACATTGGCCCTATTTTTCCTTTGCTATATGTATAGATTAAAGTCATCCTGTTAATGTAATGGTTATTCATTGGACTGCTAACTGCAAGGTCACCACTTCGAAACCACCAGCTGCTCCTCTGGAAAAAGACAGAGCTTTCTACTCTTGCAAGAAGTTACACTCTCTAACATCCACATGGGACAGTTCTACACTGTCCTATAGGGTTGCTATCAGATGAAAGTGAAAGGGTAGCCAAGAAAGAAAAGAAGGAAAAGCCCTCCATAAGTGAATTGACACAGTGGCTGCAACAGTCGGCTAAAATATCATGGTTGGCAGAACGGTGCAGGGCTGGCCATGTTTTCTTCTGTTGTTCATGGGGTCACTCTATGAGTCAGAATCATCTTAATGGCACCAAACAACCACAACGTAAATAAGAAATGCCCATTGAAGTCAATGAGGTTTTACATAAAAATCAATGGCAAATTATGGTCCTCAGTAAAAGAGGAAATTATAATTATAGCCCTTCTAGTAGCATCACTATAGTTAAGGCTGAGCAATCTTCTCCATTATCACTTATCAGGATTTAATAGCTCAGCTGATTTTAGTCCTTATTGGCTGAAGCATAATATAAAGCTCATCAGGCTGGATGTAATTAGTTATTATTATTTTTATTACATAAACAAATATTTTAATCAGTAAAGCATTTTTTAATTATGGAGCTTAAAGAGAATATTGTTTTCCTAGTGACAGGTGCAGGAATGAGGGAGGAGGGAGAAAAGCTACAGAGACATGCTTAAAAGATGGTAAATTGATGTGACAGGTTTTTCAATTGGAATAACTCATTTTCATTTGATTGTGGGCACCAGGGTGGCTTGCTATGAAACAGAATTTCCTGAGGAAGTAAAAATGTAGAAGACACAGGAATGATTGTGCACATTTCCTTCTCTCAATCTCCTTTTCTACTATAGGACTAAGTGCATGTGTGATGTGATTAACTGACAACATACCAAACAATGTCTAGAACTTCTTTTTCTTTTTTTGGGGGGGTGGGGCATCACTGCCCTTTGGTGGGAGTGGGAGGCCCAGCCTTGCTCTTGGAGAGCTGCTGTTGGATTTGAACCGCCAATCCCTCCCTCAATCACTATGCCTCAGGGGCTCAGCCCATCTAGAACTTTTTAGCACCCACACGACAAGATCAGTTTTAATTTTTTTTGTGGGAGAAAGTGAATTGGCTTATGCATATTCTACTGTCATTCAGAGAATGTAAGGATATATGATTTGCGTATATTGAATCTTAGATCAGAAACTTCTGATAGGGCAAAAGAAATGTACTCTGGACTATTGTAAGGTAAAGCTTAACTTGCAGATTTGTTAAGTGCTGTCTTAGCATCTGGTGTGTACTTCTCGCTCCACACGACTTCTTAGGGGAAGATCTCTTACTCAGATAGCACTTTGTCAAAGCACTAAGCATAGATCCTGTCCATCTTTAAGTAGTGGGTTTCAGTTCCCTGCCAGTATAACAAATTTTTCACACAAGCAAGTTACATCTGACAGTGGAAAACTGGGAGCACTCCACCTTTGGATAATATAAAACCTGACTTCGATATTTACTCTGTTCCTGAATGCAATCTCTGGATTGAGTCTGAGTGGCATGTGTGACCTTTGAGCCCATACACCCATTGTTGCTTGTTCAGCCCTTCCTATAATCTAAAGATGTGAATGCTTTCCTCACTGTGGGGACTAGAAAACTAGAAGACTGTTGCAACTTTTCTTCTGTTATCATATATATGAATGGCCCAGGAGGCCCAAGTCCAGGTCATTAAGCTTATTGTGCTTAAGCAAAGGTGTGGAAACAAGAGCAGGAAAAGGAGCCAAGACTTTTTTGTTTCCCTCAGCAGTCTCTGTACATAAAAGAGAAGAGTTTTCTGGCCCTTGTAAAAGTCACTTGTGGGCTTCCTACAAGATAAATTCATTACTTTTACCTAGGTCTGGGGCTAGACTGAATAAGAGGAAAGAGAAGTCACTTGCAGAGTGCCTAATGTATGTATTTATAAATTTTACATCTACTATCCAATTCAATCCTCATGACAAGTCATGTGCTTTGTATTTTTATCCACAATTTACAGAGCAGCCAAAAGAAAGTCAACAAAAATAAGTACTTTTCCCACAGATGCTTCAATTAGTAAGTGCAGAGATGAAATTTAATCCCCACTTTTGCGATCCAAGCTCAGGGTTCACCTATTACATTTCTTTACCTCCAAATCCTTCACACCCTCATTCTTTACCAAACATCCTATGACTCTTTTTAGAGCAGCTGAAATAGGTTCACCAACAACCTCCTGAGTTGAACCCAGTAGGCACTTTCCTTTATTTTCAAATTTTCTCAGCATCTAAATATAACTGGCCTTTCTCCTTGAAATCTTCATTGTGCCTTATATTCATAATGTCTTTGGCACTAGAGTTAGGTGTTCTTACCTCTCTTAAACACCTTCTTGGTGTTTTTTGATCACGCCTTTCACACTGCAGGGCTTAAGGATCAGCATGCAAGGAAATGATGAGACAGAAGAGATTATTTCTATCTTTATTTTCCTCATTGCTCATTTTTCATTTATATTTCTCCTTTTTCTAATTTACTCTTTTCTTACCTCCTTCTCTTTCTGTCTTTGGCTATTTCATCTTTCTTTACTCCCTATCTTCTTCCACCTCTTCATCCCTTCCTCCCCTACCTTCCCTTGAATCTCAGGTATAATATTGCAACCATTTATACACCAGGCTCAGTATCATTATTGATGTGCAGTAGTTACAGAATCTGGTGTCAACTTGAGACTATTAAGAGTAAAGGGATGGAGCCTGTGAATCAGCTCACAGCTTGATGACCTCATTTGGAGGCCTATGGAGATAAATAGCTCACTGGAGACGAGATACACTCACTCTGTGAGATGTTCCTATTGACAAGCCACAAGGACCCAAGCTTATGGCAGCTAAATCCCTGGAGCCGGAGGAGGCATCTGGAGACCCTTGCCAGCACTGAGGTGCTTCCAACATCCCTGGATCCACAAGACTTTCTACCCACAGCCTGTGATTTTAACTTCATTTGACATCCTTGTATGTGTTGGGTGAGTCTGAAGAGGAATTTATAGATTGGTATATACAGATGAGTTAATATTAGACATATGGGTTTGATCTGGACTAGGCTAGGATTGAACGATATTCAATCATTCTTGTACATAAAACTCTTTCTTATATACATATGAGTTTCTATGAATTTGCTTCTCCAGTCCACCCTGATAAACACATACCTTTAAAACTAACATACCTTTAAAACTAGCCCCATACTTTTAAATGTATTTATTTTCCCTTTTTTATGGACCTCCATATCAATCTTCCTTATCTGAAACTATGCAAGTGCATTCTCTAGTTGTCTTTCACATTAATTATCCTTTCAAGATACAAGAGGGAAAAAAGTTTTTGAAAATGTTTAATGGTAGTGATTGTACAACACTATTTGATATTACAAAAAGGCATGATACCTGAATTATGCCTTAGTATGGTGGTTTGGGGAAAATATGTAATGTTTTAAACATATATATTAGATTTTTTAAAAGCTTATAGTGTTTCCTATTCCTCTCTTGATTTTTGTTTTGTCTCTTTTTTTTTGAATTTTCATTCAGCAATAGGTTTGAAAAACAATGTACAGCTTGCTGTTATTCTCATAAAATAATAATACAAATATAGTTACTGCATTTTTAGCTCTCCCTTTAGTGATGGACCAGACTTTACATTGGATTAATTTAGAGATCATCTTTTATTTGTATTTTTTCTTTATTGAATCATGGACAGGTCTGAGCCCCAGTGGCGTAGTGGTTGTGTGCGGGACTATGGCCCACTGGGTTGGTGGTTCAAATCCAGTAGCAGCTCTCCAGGAGCAAAGCTGTGCCTCCTATTCCCACCAGAGGGCAGTGATGACCCCCAAAATAAAAAATAAATCATTGTCAATGTTCAAGGGTAAAAAAGTAAAAGAACTTCTAAAAGTTTGATAACCGGTGAATAAGACCGAGAAAACAAGTTGCAAATATTTTGAAATGCATTAATTTTCCACCATAGATCTATCTGAGGTGATGTTCCTTTAAGGTTTTTTAGAGAGGCTTTTTTCAGTTCCACTAATTTTTTATTTTTAACAGCATAAATATGAAAACAAAGGGAATATTTATTCCATTCAAATTTATTCTTGTTGGAAAGCTATTTTGAAATAAAGCAAAAGTGGGAAATTAATACAATGAAAATAACTATTTAGTATTTTTATCACCAATATAATTATTGTCCTTAATCTAGCGCATTCTGACCCATACAATTTTGATGTAATATGAATAGGCACTCTGCATCATCAGACACAGATGTCATACTTGGGTCAGGTAGATAGACAAGATGATGGGATTAAAAACCATACATTTTGTTTGTTTGTTTAGACAGAGAGTGACAAACATTTTCTAACAAGGGCCAGAGAGTAAATATTTTAGTTTTGCATGCCAGGAGCAGCAATGTGAAGGCTGACTCTGGAAAATCTTCCAAAGGTGACAGTTGGCTGAGAAATAAATTATGAGCAAGAACCAATTATACAAAACTCATGGTTCTCCAGGCAAAGTAAACAGCGCGTTAAACGACCTCAAAGTGGAGGGGACATCGAGCTGGATTGTGGGAGTGCTCAGGACCACCGCACAGCCGAAATGTCTGTAGAGACTGAGAGAGTTATACAACGAAAGAAGGGGAAAGAAGAGAATGAGGTTCTAGTAAGAACGTAGTCATGAGTTTGGATTTTATTCTAAGTATTTTGAGAAGAGTTTGGAATGTTCTTTTCCTCAAGTTTTTACTTAGGTGGGGTATTTTAATGTGCATAGGACACGATCCGATTTAATTTAAAGATACTTTGCTCACAAAATGGAATAGAAACTAGGGCACAGTTAAGAGGCTATTAGAGTTCTGTTGCAATGATATTAGAAAGAGTGCATAGATTTTAGTTACTACTTAAATGTGGCATCATAAAATTTGCTTATAGATTGTCGGTGGAAGTTAAGGAAGAGACAGGAAAAATACATTTTTGTTTATTTATTTCAACAACTAAGAGAAGGCTGGTACATTCTATTGAGGTTGAAAAACTAGAATTTTTTAAAGAAAGTTAAAGGCATATTTAGTATGCAAAAATAAAAACTTATTAGGAATCTATGTTGTTTTTGGCTTGACAATTATATAATTATGATGCAAGTATATATAATTCTTTTTAAACAAGTTAGGAAAATTAAGATCATTTTACATTTAAAGCTTACAATAAATAAGAGATGCAGGGATTTTTGAAAACTAGGTACTATAATCCAACACAAGAACATCTTGATATTCTGAAGCCATCATTTGAAAACCCTTGTTCCTTATGTTTCCTTTCCATGATTTTAATATTCACTTTTGTGACTGGGTACTGTGGTTCCTTAATTTTCACAAATACTGTGATGGGAGGAAAAGATTCGTTTTTGCTATGAAAATTTTATAATATGCTTTGTATGACTACTTTTCATTCTAAAATATTCGGTCTAATCAATAGGAAAAAGCAGGTCTGTAGCCAGCACCACCCCTCCAGTCAAGACCACATCTGCTAAATTAATAAGAATGAGTCCCCATCACAAATGGCTTTAGGTGAAAAGGTCATTGCAACTTAACCCTGCAGAGAAACAGCCTTCATCCTGGCTCTAAATCTACAGCTAAAATGTTGGGGGGAGGGGGGAATGCTGACACTTTCAGGATCAATGTGAGCCACACATTGTACATTCAATCCCCTCATATATGTATGAAAGTTGGATATTGAATAAGCAAGACTGAAAAGAATGAATTCATTTAAATATGGCGGGGCTGCAGAATACTGAACACATCACAGACTATCAGAAGAACTGACTGATCTATCTTGGAAGATGCACAACCTCAGGGCTCTTTAGAAAGGAAATGCTGAGATCTCACTTCAAGAACTTTGGTTTGTGGTGTCAAGAGAGGCTCAAGAAAGAAACACACTCACTGCCATCCAGTTGATTCCAACTCATCATGAGCCTAGAAGGCAGGCGAGAACTGCCCCTGTAGGTTTTGCAGACAGAAACTTTGAACAGAAGTAGAGAGGCTTCTCTTTCTCCCTCTGACTGGCTGGTGGTTCCAAACTGCTGACCTTGGGGTAAGCAGCCCAATGCCTGATGACTCTCTCACCAGGGCTCTTGGTAAAGTAGAAGGGTAGCAAAAAAGAGGAAGACTTGGAGGAACTGGCTTGACAAGGTGGTCCTTGTGCTGACAGTGGGCTCAAAGAGAGAAAAGTGTGTAAGAATGGTATGAAACCTATGACACATGGAGTCACAATAAGTGAGAATCCACTTAATAGTCACCTAACAACAAGAAGTTGCATCTAAGCAAAGAAGTCAGGGTTGGACTTCAGTAGCAGTTGTCAAAATAGATATGCAGAGGAAAGGAGAAACAGGGACTAAGTGGGAATCCAAGAGAAGAAATGTTCAGGAAAGCAGTGTTCAAGAGATTATATTTATATATACATAACAATAAATAACTCTGCAGATCTGCTGCAAAAGACCTCTTTGGAGTAATCAAAGCAAGAACTTTACTTTGAGGACTAAGGTGCACCAGACACATGGTCTTTTCAATTGCCTCATATGTACGTGAAAGTTGGACTTTAAATAAGGGAGACCAAAGAAAGTGAACACATTTTTATTGGGGTGTGGGCAAAGAATATTGAAAGGACCACGAATTGTTAAGTGGACAAACAAATCTGTCTTGGAAGAAGTATAGTCCAAGTGCTCCTTGAAAGGCAAGGATGCTAAGACTTTCTCTTACCTATTTTGGACATGCTCTCAGGAGTGAACAGCCTCTGGACGTTATGCTGCATAAAATGGGGCGGGGGATAGGCAGACTTTGGTGAGGTAGGCTGACACAATGGCTGCAACCAGGGACCCAGAAACTGACAGGGAAAACTGTGAGGAAGGCCCAGTTGTGAGCAGGGCTTCGGACTTTGGTGCACAGGGTCGCTGTGAAATGCAACGGATTCCTTAATGGTGCCCCACCACAGCCGTGAGAAGAAATTTCTGAAGAAGAAATGAGCAAGATTAAGTGTTGGGAGATGGATGAGATGAGTTTGGAGTAAAGACACAGAAGTAAGACACCGACCGTACTAGAGACAGGGAAGCAAAATAGTCTGAGGCGCCATAGAATTGAACCTAAACAAGAAGGAGCTGACAATTTGTCCTTATATAAGAATTTATTGAAATCCTGGAAGGGTGAATATTTAGAGACAGTAATTGGCTTGATGGTTTCTTAGGGGCATGGTCGAGGAAGTTGGGGAGAAATGGAGAGCTGATAAGAAGGAGCACAAGAAAAAAGAAAATATTCTACATTGATTGTGGTAGTGAGTGTACAAATATTTCTTGGAACAAGTGAACTGTTGAAATGAATGATATTTAGATTATGTTCCAATAGAACTGTTTATAAAAATGGGAAAAATAAATGAAAAAAAATTCATTGAGCCTTGCAGACTTTCCTGACTTATTTATGCCACCTACTGGTCTTTTCAATTACTTATCTTTCTAAAATACTCACTCTTGTTTTCACAGTGATGATTTAGCAGTTATTGGTTATCCAATACTGAGCCTTTTTTTTATCACCAAAATGTCCAAGTGGTTGCTGCAGACATCTCTGAAGCAGCCTCTTACCCTGATACAGGTACATTCCAACATAAAGTATTTGCAGTTTTATTTTCTAGCAAATTTTGCAGAAGTAATCACTTTGTTAGAAGCAATGCTCCAGGGGGGAAGAGAGGATACAGTTTTTGATAGAAGCAAGGAAGCAATTTTATAAATTGGCTATAACAATCAGCTCTAATTTTCCTTATGTAAAGCTGGAAACTTGCCTTGGCATGCAGCATCCACCTAAAAAAGCACAATGCAACATTTTCCCACTGGAGTTTAAATGATTTGCATAGATTGCTTATAATGTAGAGAATAGATTGCTATGCTGTTTTTTTAACTTTAAAGTAAATTTCTGAATTATAGCAATCATGCTTTCTGCTTTGGATGTGTATCATCATGTATTCTTATTATCTTACTGCTGTTTCCCCTTCCCTTTAACATTTGATTTCCTCATTTACCGAAATACACACTGGCTGGACTCATCAAGAGACAATAAATGTCAGAGGATTTGTGATGCTGTTAAATCTAGATAGCCATTCACTAACTTTATTACTGGCGATCCTCCAGAGCACGGTGCAGGAATCTATTCAAGTCTCATGCCTGTTCATAAATAGAAATCATTCATTGACAAATGTGAAATAAAAAAAAATGAAGTTCTCTCTCATTCTACATTCCCTTCCTAACAGATCAGTGAGTCATATTAAATCACTTTTCATTCATGTTTGGTGTCTGCTTCACTGAAAAGAGAAAAATCAAGCAAGTTATTTCGGAAGCAAACTCAAAATGCCATAGCATCTTTTCCTCCTTAACGATGCAGCTATTAAGCAGCTGCAACTGATTTCAGACACAAACTTTCTTTAGAATACTTCCCCCAAACTCTCACAAGACCATGATTTCCCCCACTCCCCGGGAGACACAACCGAATCTAGTAAGGATCTTGAGATCCTAAGGCAGATGTCATAAAACTATGGATTGAGAAATCAACCTATTTCACCACCTGCTTTTTGGACAACCTGATAGCCAAAAATGGTTTTTGCTTTTCTAAATAGTTTTTATATGACAGAAAGAACATTAGTTTATAGCATATGAAAATTACAGTAATCCATGCTTCAGTGCCCATAAATAAAGTGTAATTGACACTCTCTGAAACCTCTGGTCCATGGACAGATTCCACACAAGCCTAATGCAGCATTCTAGAATTTTCTTTCTTCTTAGTTATCCATACATTGTTATTATCTACACAGTTCCATGCCTTTGCAGAGTCAATAACATGTAATTGAGTATCCTTCTGAGATTCTTTCCTTCCAGACAAGATACAACTAATCTCAGCAATGACATCACTCAAGCCACATTTTCTTCTACTCTGACTTGAATTTCTGGCATCTCCCTGAAGATGTGCTTCTGCAAGCGTTGTTAGATGATCTCCAGTGAAACTCTACCTGCCTGTGACACCAGTGATATTGTTCTGCAATTCCACATTCTTCTCCACTTCCTTTATTTGGAATGGTTACAAACATGGAATTCTTTCAGTCAGTTGACCAGGTAGCCCTCGCCCGGATTTCTTGATATGGATCACTGAATACTTCCAGTGCTTCATCAGCTTGTGGAAATATTTCATTCGGTGTTCTGTTCATTCCTGTTTTGTTTTGTTTTCCATACATGCCTTCAGTATACCATGGAATTCTTCCTTCAATACCATTAATTCTATATCTTTTGCCACACCTTATAGTGGCTGGATGTTGACCAGTTCTTTCTGGTAGAGTGACTGTGTGTTTTTTCCATATGCTATTTTTTAAAATATTTTTGTTTTAAATTAGGTAAAGGTTTACATTTCAGAAAATCAATTTTTATCTAATAATTTATGATATTTATTAAGCATCATATAATCAATTTTTATTTAATAGTTTATGATACTTTTTGAGCATCCCAATATCTTGCACTACTCACCATCCAATTTTGATTTCTCTTCTGTCATCAATTACTCTCTTCCTCTTCACTCAAAGAAACACATACAACCCCTCTAATCCAGGGTTTCTCTGTGTGGCCTGCCTGAATGGCTTCCTTTGGAAGCGTTGTTTTTTTTTTTTTTCCATTTTCTTTGTCCAAATCCTTTTTCTTCTATGGTTAGGTTTATTGCTGAGTATTTTTTCTTGGGGGTGGACATTTTAAATGTTATTTTTTCTTGACTTTCTTTTCAGACTTCTCTTTATTTGTATACAAAAATATGATTGATTTTTTATGCTGATTTTGTACCCTACTGTGTCACCTGATCATTAAAATATTTTTTGTTGAGACTTGGGTTTAGAATCATATCTTGTTGAATTTACATATAGAATTAGGTCATCTAAAAATAGAAATATTTTTACTTCTGTTACCTATTACTATTTGTCACTTCAAAGTTATTTAGGTAGCTTTGATTTCTCTTTTTTGTCTACAAGCTCTTGCTAAGACTTCTGACATGATATTGAATAAAATATCTTTGCCTTGCTCCCATTGACAAGGGGGATGTTTTTAGCACTTCCCTATTGAGTGAGATGTTGGTCTTTGATTTTGCAGATATGACTTTTATTCTTTGAAAGAATTTTCCTTCTATCCCAATGCTGTTGAGAGTTTTGATGAAAAAATGAACTTTGAATTTTATCAAAGGCCTTTTCTGCATCAATTGATATGATGTAGTTTCTTCCCTTAGTTTTATTTATATGGTGGATTACAGTGGTTGTTTTTCTAAGGTTGAGCCAGTTTTGTGCTTCTGATATGAATCCTACTTGATCATTATGTACCACTGTGTTAATATTTTGCTGGAATATATTAGCTAGAATTTTGTTCAGAATGACCATATCCTGATTCTAAAAGAATTATGGTTTGTAAATTTCTACTCTGACAATGTCTTTGACTTATTTAGGTTCAGAATTATTCTCATTTCATAGAATGGATTTGAGAATTTTCCATCTTTTGCTATATTCTGGAATAGTTTGAAAATGCTGTCAACTTTTCTGAATGTTTGTTAGAATTCCCTGGTGAATCTGCCTCATCTAGATATTTATTTTTGATTGGGAGTTTTTAATGACATGACAGAATTCTTCTCTGTTATCTCTCTGTGGAAGTGGAAGTTTTGTATATCCACCTGTTAGTTTCAGTTAGTTGTGTGTTTCTAGAAATTGGTCTGTTTCTTCTAGGCCTTCAAATTTGCTAGAGTACAGGGAACATGAGGTGACGCGGTGGCGGTGGGGGGAGGGGGCGGGGGGACATGGCCGCCGGGAAAGATGAGGGAACATTTCATGAGTCAGACTGCTCCTTCCTCCCTTTCTGCTGAGCTCAGGTATCTGGGACATGGATATCTCAATCCATTCAGCTTTCATAAGGCAAGCTGTTTTTTAATTACATGTTTTCCTCCTGATTGTTGTAAAACAATTTTCTTGTACATTTGTCTTAGTAGCCCTCATAATGCAGAGTGTCTTTAATATTCTTTTGAAGCAATGGCATTGTTCAATATTTCATCCATAGAGTTGTTCAGTATTATGAATTGAGGCTTGAATTTCTCTTCAGTTCTTTCAGCTTGACCTTTGATCAGAATGTTCATTGTCTTTAGTTTTCTAACTTCAGGTCTTCACACTTTTTATCATATACTTTAATTGGTCTTCCAAGCTATAGTTCAAAATGTGCTGTTCAGTTGATTTTGTTCTTCATCATTTCTTCCTCTTCATTTAGCTGCTCTCTGATCTTAATTTTGCCTTACTGCTGTTTCCATGTGTGTTAGTTTACTTGGAACGATGTACACACTTGCAGAAAGGGCTAGCATGTGGTTCAGCTTACATATTTCTCTGGAACATTTACCTAATTTCGAGTCATCTGTGGAGTTAAGTATGACCAAGGAGCTCAAATTTCCAAATATGATTGCATTAAACAAATTGAAGTTCTTTAAAGAAAAAGAAATTTTATTCATCTTTTACTACCATATACATTGATGCTCTGAGGTCAAAAACAGCCAAGATAGATAGATAGATGATGATAAATGATAAATGATAGATAAATGATAGCTAGATAGAGATAGATGATAGATAGCTAGATAGATAGATAGATAGTAGTCCTTTACAGTACCTTTATTATTCAGGATAAGTATGAACTCATATTTCTTTATCACTATCCCAGTGAGGTTGGACAAAGGAATTAATCTCTCATTTTGTTTAGTTTTTGTGCTCCAAAATTGTTAATTATAAAATTTTTCACTTGGTAAAATTTACAGAGAAAGTAGGCTTGAAATCTATGTATTTTTCTTATTTCTATTTACCTACATTCAAATTTATTTTATTTTTTCGAATTTTTATCACTTTTGTCTTTAATATAACACATATTTTCAATTTTATGAAATTAAAATTTTTAATAAATCATTTTATTGGGGGCTCATACAACTCTTATCATGATCAATACATACATCAAATATATGCAGACCACATTTGCACATTTGTTGCCATCATCATTCTCAAAACATCCTCCATCCTCCATCCTTGGCCCCCCAGTATCAGCTGCCCATATTTCCCTTCCTTCCCCACTCCCCGCCCCCCCATGGATAAAAGATGTAGCATCTGGGGTCTTAAAGACTTGAAAATAAACAAGCAGCCTTTTGCTCAGAAGCAACAAAGTCCACATGGAAGATGCACACCAGTTTGTATAACATCAGTTTGACCACAAGGTGTCAAAGGGATCAGCTATCAGACTTCAAAGGACTAAACATCATAATATTGCAGGCCCACCTTCTTGATATGATCACTGGTGATAAATGTGTGCATAAACAAATGTGGTGAAGTAAGATAAGTTCACTTTAATGCCTCCAAAATATCTAATACTGGGGAGTAACTACTAAATTTGAAGAAAATCTAGCAGTACAATTAAGGATAAAATATATAGGGAGAAAAATATCAATATTTCACACATTAAAAGATATTCTGAGCACTTTTATTCCAATTAATTTGAAATTATATGTAAATGAACAATGAGAAAGAAAATTTATGAAACTAAAAGACTAGACTGAACATAAAAGTTTATTACAGATACCAATAAGCAAAAAATGTTTTTGATATAGGTATACAGAATGAGATAGAAAATTGTAATTGTAAACACTTGAATCCATATGAAAGCCATCCAAAGATGCAACTTCTGTTTTTAATGATAGAATAAAGTCATGCTGTGGGATTCCATTTCCAGGAAACAATTATTAGACAGGAACAAAATATAAATGCATTACCTGGAGACAGTAGGGAAAAAAATAGAAACGGACAGAATGAAGTGGGACATTTGCTCTCAGAGAAGAGGGATCGACAGCAAATGTTCTATTTCTGTGAGGGGGTTTTAAGTGCCACTAGAAACATATGCGCTATTCCTGACATGAGGAGACTGAGAAAGTGCTGCTGAATGCAACTGCAATTTAAGAATGAAAAGGAAAGAAAAAATATCTTCTCAAATTTTATCTGCTATATCTCTGGTTCAACATTAAACCCAAAATGCACAGAACAGAGTTTCAGGAGAGAGACAAGTGCAGCCACTCTAGAAACAGGCTTTTAAACTAAAACCTAGAAGGAAAAACTATCTGATAAAGAAGAGAGGCAAGGAATTCATAAGAGAAAAATAGCCAAATTTTGAGTTTCCACAATTAAATTCATAATGCCTGAGGTACAAGCTAAGAAAATAGAACCCATTCCAAGAGAGAAGAAAAAAAATCACCCTACCACAACTACATGATAAACTTGCAAAAAATAAAACAGGCCCCTAATAAGTAAAGAGCGACCCAACAAAATCTGGAAATTATTTGACAATGTCATTAATAGCATAGGCATATAAGTTTTACTAAAAATAATTCCAAAATCATTGCAATCATCCACAGAGAACTGTCAGAAATTCAAGCCATATTCAGAAGAGAACGCAGAATGCAGAATACATTTGATTCTAAGGATATTACCTGAAAGCCGAGAATACTAACAAGATGCTTGCTTGTCTCTGATGATACAAAGGCATCTGAGTGTGTGGATTATAACAAACTATGGAAAACATTGTGGAGAGAGGGAATTCCACAAACTTCACATCCTTTTCTAAAGGACATAAACCTCTGACAGCTCCCTCTCAATTTCCTACTGCAGCCATTGCTGCATGGTTTTCAGGAAAATTAGTTTGCAAATATATTCATGGCATTTTTCTGTAGGGTGAGGAATCTGTAGGGTCTCATACAGTCCGTTGGCCAAGGAGCTCTCTCCGGCTCTTCAAACCACTGCCCGCAGACCACAGGCGGCCCTCTGAGGACATTTATCCATCCCGTCAGGTGTTTTTAGCCTCTGCTGCCATCCTGCTTAACAACTGACTCATCCTGGGCCCACAGTGAATTTGTTCGTAATTGTTTTTATTCTAACTATTGTCCAGTCCTCCTCTAACGGTCAGAGGGACAGTTAAAAAAGTTTGAGGCCCCCTAGATAGATTAATGAGTACTGCCAGTGCATCTTCTGACAGTTGAAATCGTTCAATTGAATCCATTCCTGGATCCTTGTTTTTGTCTAATACAGCTTGAATTTCTTCCTGCAGTATAGTTGGTTCTTATTTATAGCTCTCCTCTTTAAGTAGTTTATTGTAGGCTAGTTCTTTTTGGTACAGGGACTCTGTGTTCTTTCTATCATCTTTTGATGATTCTTACAGTGTTCAATTCTTTTCCCCTAGAGTTTTTCAAGATCACAACTCGAGGCTTGAACTTTTCTTGAGTTCTTTCAGTTAAAGATAAGCTGAACGTGTTCTTCCCTTTGATCGTCTAATCCTAGGTCTTCGCACCTTCTGTTGTGATATTTTATTTTGTCTTCTTGTGCCCTTTTCAACTGTTCTATTTGGCTCTTTCGCTTCGGCATTCCTTCCACTTGCGTTAGCTTCTCGAAGATTAAGAGCAAGCTTCAGAGTCTTTGGACATCTAATTTCATCTTTCCTTTCTTTCGTGTATTTTTAATGGTTTTTTGATTTCTTTGTAAATGATCTTCTTGATGTCTTCCTGCAGCTACCTAGTTTGATAGATACCTAACTATATATTTAATCTGAATAATCCAAGAATTTGGACTAAATGAAGAGCATGGCATAGGGATTAGAGGATGACTAATTTACAATCCAATATATACTGATGACACAATCTTGCTAGCTAAATTTAAGGAAGACTTAAAAGTATGTATCATGAAAATCAAAGACTACAATATTCAGTATGGAGTACACCTCAATATAAAGAAAATAAATCTTCATCACTGGACTGAAAGCAACATGATGATAAATGCAGAAATGATTGAAGTTGTGAAGATTTTCATTTTACTTGAAACCACATTTAACGTCCATGGAAGCAGCAGTCAAATGTATAGCATTGGACAGATATGCTGCAAAAAGATCTCTTTCAAGTGTCAAAAGGCAAAGATGTTAGTTTAAAGATGTTAGTTTAATGTGCTCCTGAACCAAGCAACTTAGTGTTGGTTGATCCTGAACTGAGTGTTTTCAATCACTTTATATGCAGTCAAAATATGTACATTGAAAAGGAAGACTAAAAAATGGATGTTTCTCAATTATAATATTAGCAAAGGCTACTGCGTTTACCGTGAAGACCCATAAATTTTCACAAATCAGTCTTGGAAGAAGTATAGACAGAATGCTTCTCAGAAGTGGAGTGAGGAGACTTTATGTCCTCTATTTTGGACTTGTTATCAGGTGAGATTGCTCTCTGAGGAAGGACATCATGCTTGATCCTTAAGTAAAGCGAACAAAAAGGAGGAAGGCATTCAAAAAGAAATATGGCACAGTTTCTGCAACGATAGTCTCAAACATGCCTACTAACAGTAGGGATGGCACAGGACCGAGCTTTGTTTTGCTAACCATATGTAGGTTCACGAGGACTCAAAAGTGACTTAATGGCACCTCACAATGTCAACAACAAACCAGTCTGATTTATGCTGACTACTTTATCATCAAAAAGTGGGTAAACCCAAAAAGAATGGAGCAGTAATTTTAAAGAGCTGAAAGGAAAATTATATGAAACCAGCACACACATCAAAACAAGCTTTTGGAATGAAGACAAAATGTAAACAGCAATTATTTAGAAATGCATTACATTTGAAAATGTCAGTTCTTAATACAAAATGTGTTAACTCTCTAGCTCTAAATATGAATGTCTATATTTAAGAAAGAGTTGTCAGTTTTTGTGTCATTTGAGACATTGTTTTTAATTTTTTTCTGATAAAGAAAATTACCTCACAGACCTGAACAGTACTAAACACTTTAAAACTGCTTGAGTCTAAACAGAAGTGAAATCAAATAGGAACTTGGATTTTCAAAAAAACACTGAAAATATTGATAAGGGTAAACTTAGAGACATTAAAAAGATAGCTTTTTCTCCCCTT
Organism: Nesogale talazaci; assembly: GCA_004026705.1. Classification (NCBI taxonomy): domain Eukaryota; kingdom Metazoa; phylum Chordata; class Mammalia; order Afrosoricida; family Tenrecidae; genus Nesogale; species Nesogale talazaci. The sequence goes on from PVJH01005740.1 coordinate 20,954, forward strand.
TGCTTTATAAATCATGCAAGTGTATAAGACAGATTATACAATTATCTATTGAGAGGGCTACAAAAAGTTGATAATAACATGATACATTCCTTTTAAAATGTAAAACTATCACAAGTTCAAGATTAGTACTACAACAATCACAGACTGGATATGGTCCATGGTCTGTACTTTGCTGACCCCTTATGGTATAAATAGTAAATTTCATTAAGCACTTAAGGAAAAAATAATGCCACATATTCACGAAATATTTTAGAAAATAGAATAGGAGAGAACACTTTCTAAATCACTTAATGAAGCTAGTATTACCCTAATGTCTAATGTTTAAAGTAATCAGCCTATCTTATAAAGAGAATTATAAATTCTACACAAAATTTTGCAAATATAAACCTCCTATATATAAAATGGAAAATACATAATAATCAAGAGGGATAAACTTGGGAATAAAAATGTGGATTAGCAATGAGAAATAAACCAATAAATTGAGATTAATTGCACAAAGGATAAAACCATGTGCTCATCACAATGGCTGCAAAACAAATCAATAAACAAAATTTAACATCTGTTGTTGTTACTGTTTTTGTTGATGTTGTTGTTGTTATGTATATTAGTCTTGGAAGACTAGAAAAACAAATCCAGGGAGACCCTTATATGTGTCTAAGATATGCATATAATCAAGACAATTGAATATTGAGAAATCATCCAAACCCAATCCAGTTCAAGTCCTTAAGCCCTATATTAGTCCATATGTCCGATTCCAATATATAAAGTTCTCTTCAGACTCATGAAATATATGGCATGATGGTGAATGCAGGAATATCACAGACCAGTGAGTTGGAAGTCTTGTGGATCCAGTGGCATTGCAAGCACCTCAGTACTAGCAGGAGTCTCCAGGTGGTTCCTCCGGTTTCCAGGGCATGGGGTCTATCAGCATAGTACCATGTGTGTTGTCAGTAGAACATCTCTCAGAAAGTGATCCAAAAGAGAAAGAGAGAGAGAGAGAGAGAGAGAGAGAGAGAGAGAGATACTTCTGCCTCCAAGGTGGAAATACAGGAGTACTTAGAATCCACAGAGGTCTCACAAAGGTACAACGATTGACAGGCTAGACTACCCCTTTCACTCTTAAGCCTCAAATTGACACCAGATTATGTAACTACCACATTAGGCAGCAACGAGTTAGTTCAGAAAGTAGCGACTTTATGTACACCAGAAAAAAAAAGTCTACCAGTCCTGCACTATGATCACAATTGCTCTTGAGTCCACAGTGACTCATATGTTTGAGCCACAATGTCAATCCATCTTGTCAAAGACCTTTCTCTTTTTTAACTGTCCCTCCACAGAATGTTCTTCTGAGACTGGTCTCTCTTGACATGTCCAAAGTTTCTCTATTCTTACTTTTAAGGAATATTCTTTCTGTACATCCTCCAAGTCAAATCTGTATGTTCTTTTGGCAGTCTGTGATACTAGCAATACTCTTTATCAACACCATAACTGAAATGTGTACATTTTTCTTTGATTTTCCTTATTTAATGTCCAATGCACATAAGATAATTGAAAATGCCACCACTTGAAACTGGCACAATTCAGTCCTCAAAGTAACATCTTGGATTGCAACACTTTAAAGAGGTCTTGGGTATTAGATTTACCCAATTCACTGTGTAATTTGATTTCCTTATTACTACTTCCATGAGCATTGATTATGGATCTAATCATTCATTCACTATCAATGAATACAGTTTGCTTTCTATGAATATGATTGAAAGTTTTGTTTTATCACCAACCCCCAATTTTTGTGCTCAATTTGTGTCCAGTCATCTAAGAAGCTATTCTTTAAAATCAATAGTACATATATTTTGGTTCATAGCTGGGTTATCTTCATATAATTTCCTTTCTCAACAGTGTTTTAAATCCCATACCATTGGCAAAATTAGTGACATTGTCAATAGAATTACTTTATGCCCCAGGGGAATGATTAATAATGTTCTTTAACATAAATTCACAAGGATGTCTCTACAGTGAACTAGAGAGATCTATAAATCATAGATACATGAATGGATTGGAATATTGCATAAAATTCTACTTCAATCTAAGAAAACTTAACTCTTACAACATGGCCTTGCTTGCCGAAATCACTGGAAATATGGTTGCTATAGAAAAATGTGAAGAAACTAGATTGTATCATCTAGGGTCTTACAGGTTTGTCTTCAAAGAAGCTGCCATTTAAGTGAGGCATCAACTGAGTCCACATGGAAGAAGCATACAAGTACTTGACCCTAGGATTGTAAATTTAAAAATCCAAACACAAAAGAGCGCTTGAATTGTGAACTCATGGTGTGCAGAAGGCTATGGATGAGAGTGGAAGATAAAAATCCATTTGCAGGGTCCACACATAGATTAAACCTCTGGCCAAACACCTTGACCTTAGTTGAGAGATGTGATATCCTTGTCATCAGACAGAGTATTGTAAAGTCAGTGTTAGGTTGAAATATAATATATTCTCATTTCAACTCCCTTTTAACTCCTTTAAAGTTGTCTCCATTTTTTAGAAAAATGAGGGGGGTAGGGGAAATGCATGAACTAAACCTCTGGTGAGTCCCCCGATCATGGGCCCAGTTGGTGAACAGGCTGGTGATCAAGCAGAATGCGTTGGAAACTAGACTATGGAAGTCGCAGTCATGTTAAAAGTTGCCACCTTATTACCTTCTCTCCCTTTTGATCTATTTTACATTTGTTCTAGTGTGCAATATTTTCTACCCTCTTTACAATTAAAATTTTTAATGTGTTTTACCCTGTGACTACTATTTTTAATTGCTTTTTCATTTTTCTGTTTATGAAATCCAGAATGTATAAATCTATAGAACCAGTAACTGGACTAATATTTCCTTGGGGAATGAGAGGGGAGGTTACAGGTAAATGCAGAGTTAATAGTGATGTGCATAAGACTGAAGACAATATTCTATAATTGATTGTGATGATGATTGTGCAACTCTTTTTGAGGTGACTGAGCTACTGAACTGTGTACTATGTGAATTATATGTTTTTAAGAGGAACTATAATATCAGAAACCCATAGGGGCAGTTCTACCTGTCCTGTAGGGCCACTGTGAGTTGGTATGGACATAATCGCTGGACCAGGGAGCTTGGTTTTAATATCCATTAATGACTTAGGAAATTGAAAAACCCTTAAAAATTGAGGATCGAGGCAGTTGAGTATGATTAAGGATATCTTTGAAAGCCTGAAGTTATTATCAAACTAGAAAGTGAAATGGACAAAGCTTTCCAGCTAAGATCAGAAGCACAGCAAGAATGAACAGTGCTACCACCTTTACCAACATTGCAGTGAAGGTCTTATCTAGCCAGTTCAATAAGGTGAAATAAATACATAATCGCAGTCATAAATATTTGAAAATAAGATTAAAAGCTCTCTGTTTGTGCCCAGAACATTAACATGTAAACAACCCCTTAAATTTACACAAAAGCAACTAGGAATAACAGTTAATTTAATTAGAACACCGGACATAGAATCGGTGTACAAAAATCTATTTTATTTCTATATAATTTCAAAAAAAATTAGAAAATAAAAATGCAGAACCGAATTTAATTACGAGAATATTAACATAAAAATATTTCAAAACTTTGCAATAAGAAATTAAAGAACACCTAACAAGAAAGAAATATCGGGATAATTGATTGTTGGCATTGTAAGTTGTCATCAAATCAGCCCAATTCATGATGACTCTGGGCACAAAGTAACAAAACACAATACACTCCTACATCATCCCCTGGTTCTTGTGAATTGTTCCATTTTGATCCACAGGGGTTTCAGGGACTTATTTTTTTATTTTTTATTTTAGAATACAGGGGAGAGCTTGAACGTATTCCCCCATTACCCCACATTATACAGTGTAGTTTCCCACAATTGGAGAAATCACAGGGGTCAGCACACCAGGAGTGCAATGGATAAGCCTCACCCTGGGAAAATCAGGTTCATGATCATGTTATCTCCCTCCTGTGCATGGATTAGATAGAAGACTATATATTAAGATGACATTTCACACCAAATTGAAAATAATTACAAGCATTGAATAATTGAGTTTATATTAAAACACATATACAAAGATCGTAGAATGTGCAAAACTACCTTAAAATAGAACAAATTTGGAGAATTTGTGTACATGCTTCCTAAACTTATTTGTAAACCAAAGTGTTCAAGATATTAAACTCTTCTGGAGTAAGGAAAAGTGATATAAAGATAGGAAGACAAAGGAAACAACTAGTCCATTGGACTACCAGACTCTGAAAATAATTTTCCACATCCCTGAGAAAAGAACTGCATGGTGCTGTGCTACCACTACCAACTGCTCTGAAAAGTATCACTTTTCAAGGTCCTGGGGTGGAATGAAAGAATATTAAGGAGGAGAACTCAAAACCACAAATGAATCCTGTGTTAAAAGTGGTGCAAACACTCATGGAATTACCAAGATGATGGCCTTCAACTATCCTTCAGGTCTGGATCTGGCCCCAATCTGCTAAAATAATCAACTATTTGAGATAATTTGCTCAAGGACGGAGGGTTAGGAAAGAAGGAAGATGGAAAGCATTAAGTACAGAAGGAAGTGGTGTGAGTGATGATACCCCGAGGAATTGGAATGGATGAGTTGAAACAAAATTTGTTAAATGGAAAACTCATCATCTGCTCTGTCAACCTGCATCTAAATCAAAATTTTAGGTTAAAAAAAGATACTGTGATCTTGTCATAAGGATAGGGTATAATTCAATGGAACAGATAGAAGTCCAAAAGTAGACTCTTACTTAAAGTTTCAAGTCTATCTAACCAAAGTCCAAATTTGTTTAGTGCCAAAAGACAGTTTTTTAAAAGCAGTCTAGAATAAGTAACTTAGTGAGGAGCTGGCAAAAACCTCAACTCTAACCTCACCTTATGTCACAAAAGAACAAAAATCAAACTCACTGCCAGTCATGGAGTCAATTCTGACTCATAGCAGCCATTGTGAGCCTTAATTCACAAATATACAAGATTTAACTCCAAATGGGTAATATATCTAAATGTAAGAGCTGAAAAATTACATTTCTAGAAGAAAATTTAAGAAAACTTTTCACGATATTGAGTTAGGAATAACATCTCAATCAGAACACAAGGTTGGAAAAAATTGAAAAATAAATATTAAAATGTGAAACATTTTTCTTTGAAAGACATAATTAAAAAGTCTTTAAACTATGAGACTGAATTTGAAAAATTTATCAACAAAGTGCTGATATCCAGAAAAAAATAATCAATGAGTCAATCAGAATACATAGTGAACACCACTCAGCATTTTTTAAATTGAAATGCCAAACAATTTGAGGACACTCTACAGAAATAAATGACTTGTCAAATAATGTCATTAACAGCAGTAGTTATAATAGAATTTCAGATTAAAATCCAATAATGTAACCATACACACTCACCACTATGACTAAATTCAAGATGGATAATGCTAAGCATATGGTATGATATGGGCTGAACCCCGGTGGCGTAGTGATTGAGTGTGGGACTGTGGCCCAGCAGCTTGGCAGTTCAAATCCAGCAGCAGCTCTCCAGGAACAGGGCTGGCCCCCCTCTCCCACCAGAGGGCAGTGATGCCAAAAAAACACACAAAAAAAAAAAATGAAACAAAAAATAGCTCATAAAAAGTACATGGTATGACATGGTAATTCAAAATTGGACACCCACTTATAAATTGCACATTTACTATAAGACTCCTATATAATTTTCAAAACCAAGTGAAACTGCAAATACCTGTATGAAACTGCAAATATGGTATTCATAGTTCATAAGTAAACCTTTGAATAAACTACATGCCCATCAACTGGTAAAGGTGGAAGTAACTATAGTATGTGCATATTGTGTGATACTAACCTACAATAAAGGGGGATAAAATGTTAGTATAGGAAGTGACATACAAAAAATCTTCTTATGATCTGTGAAAATTCAAATGCAAAAAAAGTACCTGTTACAAAATCCTATTTATTAAAATATCTATAAGTGGCAATACTATAATGACAGATAGCCAAACAATTCTGTCCTACAAACAGGGCATTTAGCAAAAGCAATCATGAGGGAAGTTTTTAGAAATGAAAGTGATTGTGGCAGATGTTGTATAATGGTAGACACTGTCAACATCTACCAAAAGACTTAAAATGATTATTTTATTGTATGTAGGATATATCCCAAATGAAACTATTAAATACCTAAAAGTTGAAAAATGAAAATAAATCCATCTGTAAGAAAATGTCAGTCCACAGTGAATTATCTCATGAGTTTTTCAACATCTTGTATTTTTTCTTTTATAAAACATAAGCAGTGATGGAACATTTTCAAACCTGTTTTATGAAACCACCACAAGATTCTTATAACAATCTTTGAATGATTAAAAAAGAAATAGATAGACCCACAGGAACTTTGGTCAAAGATTCAGAACAAATAACAAATACAGTTCACTGATATATGAAATAGACAATATGGTATGACTAAGATGCATTTTTTTTTCTGGAAAGTAAGTTTAGTTTATAATTGAAAGTAATTAAAGGCCACTTGGCACACTGAAAATAGAAGTGAACTTTCATAAACTGATAGAACTTACCATGTCTCCCTTCACCCATTTTTCTATAGTCCATCCCTATGGGAGAGGGTTATAGACAGATCATTGTGATCAGTTCCCTCTATCTCCCTACAACTTTCTCTTACACTCCTGTTATGGCTACTGTCTACATTAATCCTGAGAGATTTATCTGTCCTGGATTCCATATGTTTCCAGCTTTTATCAGGCCCCATATACATGCTCTGATCTGGTCTGGTAAATTTGGAGTCATGATAGTGAGCGGGGGCGGGGAGGGGGGGAAGGGTGCGAGCTTTGATGAACTAAAGGAAAGTTGTAGGCTGCATCGGTGCTATACTGCACCCGAACTGGATAGTCTCCTCACCAGGATCCTTATGTGAGGGGATGGCTAGTTGCCTACAGATGGACTTTGGATCTCCACGCCACACGCCCCCTCATTCCCAATGACATTTTTTTTGTTCTGATCTTTGATGCCTGATGCCCAATCCTATTGACACCCAGCAATCACAGAGTGGTTTGCTCCTTCCTTGTGGGCTTTGTTGCTTCTCAGCCAGATGGCCACTTGTGAATCTTCAAGCCTTTAAGATGCCAGACACTATATCTCTTGATAGCCAGGCACTATCAGCTTTCTTCAGCATATTTGCTTATGCACCTGCTTTGTCTTTAGCAATCATGTTGGGAAGGTGAGCATCACGGAATACCAGGTTAATAGAACAGTGTTCTTGCATTGATGGAATACTTTGAGTGGAGACCCAAAGTCCATCTGTTACCTTAATGCAAAACCTATAAATATATGATCATAGATCTATTTCCCCATTGTCATATATAAGTATGTTTACTATATACATTACTCTATTTAGACCTCTATAAATACCCTTTGCCTCCTAGGTCTTTCCTCTATTTCTTTTTACTTCCCACTTGTCCCACTATCAAGTTCAGCCTTCATTTAGGGTTCAGTAATTCCTCTCAGTTACATTGTCCTTGATCAAGCCCTACCAAGTCTCCTACACACTCCTCGCCATAGATTTAAGATATCGTGTTCCCTTTTCCCTGGGTTTGCTAATACCCGTTACTTTCCCCCACCTCTCTCATGTCCTCCGGAATCTTAGGTCCAATTGTTTTCTCCTCCAAATTTGTTATCCTGCCTACCTTTATCTAGATAAATTTGCAGACATAACAATATGCAAAAAAAGAGCAAAATAAGGAAACAAAGCAAGAAGAACAAAGACAAAAAATGAAAAGTCTATAAACAGTTCAATGTCTCTTTGCATAATTTTAGGTGTGTTTTCCAAAGGGCTGATGGGGACAGGGGCCAGGGCCCCACAGTCTATTTTTGGTTTTCCCTCAGGAATCCGTTGATCTGCTCCCCTTGCTGTTCTGTTACACGCCCTTAGCATTTTTGCCTCGTCAGATAAGGGGTCAGATAAGGCACAATTCCCACACGCTGTATCCAAAGTTGCCCCCTATAGCACTGTGGGTCCATAAGGGATGTCTAGTCTCATAGGTTGGCCAGCCCTATAATCCTCTCTGTGAATTGGCTGCTCTAAGCAGAATATCGTCCTCAGTGCTTGGTGGGTCAGGATGTACTCCACTCTCCCCCCACCATTCATTTGCTCCTATGTGTTCTGATCAGGCATATCTCTCTTCCTGAGCTGTAGCTTCAGTGCTGTCCTCTGAAATACATTCTTCTGGATGGAGAGGGGTTGCTCACATACTTACGGTTGGGGCCGGCTCCTCAGACCTCTCTTTTGGTTCCCTGCTTCATGTCAGTATGTTACCTTCACATCCTGGAGCACCGGTTGGAGTCTGGTTCATCTTTCCCTATGGAGAGACAAACAACATCCTCCCCTTGGATGAGTTAGTGCCCTGTTACCCACTATCCATGTATTTCCCCCTCCTTTTCAGTTGGCTTCTATATGTATCCCTGGATCTAGTCTGGGCCCTGTCATACTACCTGGACCTACTCCCAGGAATTTCTGTATACAATAGCTTTTTCCCTATGCCCCTTTTGCATTTTTAAGCTTACCTCAGCAGACTCATGTTTTACTTGCCCTTTTGTGCTTGGCTTACTTGGCTTAGCATAATTTTCTCCAGTTCTTCCCATACCGTGATGTGTTTCATGCTTGCATTACTGCTTTTCAGGAATGCTCAGTACCCTATAGCATTAGACTGTGATTCTTTCTAGAAACAGAGTGCTACACCATGCTTTCATGGAGCAGTTAATGGACTTCAGCCTTTGACCTTTCAGTCAACAGCCAAGCACTTAACTACTGTACTACTTGGTTTGTAAGAGGCATGATTTATTCATGGAGTAAGGAAGACCCAAGCCAATACTTGGGGTAAGAAAACAGAAATAAAATGTTAAAGGTTTGTCAATATCAATTAAATTAAATGTATGTCATCTACTGCACCAGGGACTGTATTCAGTGCTTGCATACCCAAAGAATAACCCTCAGTATGCATACTCAAAAGCACTTAAGAGTCCTGATATCAGCAAGATGCACAATAGTAAAATAAACAAACAAAAAGGGATCCAAATGCCAGATAATTCAAATGTATCAGTGAAAAATAACAAATATTTCTATACCACAAATAAAATGCATAGCCAAACAAAGAAGAGTGCAAGTAACAAAATGTAAAAACAGAGTACATTAATTAATCTATGTACAAAAGGTGCTAATACACGGTGGCAAAGGAATCTTGGCTGAATGAGGGCACAGTAAATATTGCTTAGAGGAAGGCAATGTGCTCTAGTTTATCCTTCATTAAAGGCTATCAAAGAGTAGATCCTATCTGTTGTGGTGACAACACATTCTGGCAGAGTCCCAGGCTAAACAAGTGTCACCCACTCTTAAGTCTCATCCCTTCTCTTTGTTCTAGAGATCGTTCATGCAAATGCAGAGGAAGAATGGGTTATAGTGACCAGACCCACACTTCGAATCCCAGCTTCCAGATTTCTGGTGGAATTTTGACACATAAAGTATGAGACTAACTTTTAAAAATGTTAGTGCTTGGCTGAGCCCCCGTGGTGTAAATGGTTGAGTGTGGGACTGCGGCCCTCGGGCTTGGTGGTTCAAATCCAGCAGCGGCTCTCAGGAGTGGCGCTGGATAGCTCCCACGACCACCAGAGGGCAGTGATGCCAAAAAAAAGCAAAAAACAAAAAAACAAAAAAATGTTAGTGCTATAAAATAAAATAAACTTCTATAAAATCTAGATACCATATTTTGTTAAGTTACTATTCCTTGATATTCCCTCATTCTAAGTCTATAATTTTCAAAAGGAAATATTCTCATGCCCAGCCTTTTCCCAAAGAATCTTGCAAAACTTTATTTACACCATATCAAAATGGCAATTCCAGCACCCTTCAGGGACACAAACAATGCTCCCTGGTAATGTTCTTTGAGTTTGGAGAACCCAAAGAATTCTACAGTGTCAGGACTAGGGATACAATGTTTATTGGGTCAGGTTTACCTTTGAAATACTCAAAGAGAGGGCAGATATATTGCTGTGGGGGGCAAAAACTCATCAGTACAACATTCCTAGCCTTACCAATGCAGTTTTTATTTTTAAAAAATTTCTGCCCCCAAATTTCATTGCTTATCTTGTATTCTTTGAGAAAATGTATCAAGGCAATTCTACGGAGACAGTAACTAGACAGATAATTCATGGTGGGACATAGAGGGGGGTGGTCGGGGAATAGGTAAACTGGAAACCCACAGTGACTGGTACAGGGGAGCAAAGGTTCTAAAATTGATGGTGGCAAGGGTGAAGCTTTTCTGATCATGTTTGGTCAATCGAGTTGTATCTGAGAGGAATTATGGAGAGGTGAGCAAGGGGAAAACATGATGCAGGAGGAGGAAAGGAAAAGAGGAATGAAGACATGTGTCCTTGCTTATATATGTAGTTATATACAAATACAACAATTGCATAAGACTCGATGGGACTGAGCTATGAAATGCGATGATATCTGTAAGAGCTTCCAATTAAATGACTAACATTTAAAAAAACAAATATTATCATTTTGGAATCCCCCTAAGATAGTCACCATCATTTCATGAGCTGACTTTTTAAAAGTTAACTGTTCCAGAAGAGCCTCTCAAAAGCCACTGCTTTCAACAAGTGAATTTTTGGAGGCTCTCTAATGAGACAAAGAAAAGTGTCTTACCTTAAAAATATGTCTGCAGCTGTTCCCTGATTGCAGAGGCATGTCTCAACATGTTCCCTTTGGATAAGCAATGCATACATGAACTGGAACTGCATATCTGAGCTGAATACTTGAAGCAATACTTTTCTGCCATCTTCAGAAATGTGTATGCCTGTGTGTGTATGTGTGTGTAAATACTCTAACCCTTTAGCCATGGTAAAATTCTGAAAAAACAAAACAAAGCAAAAAAACTCCCCAATGCTGTTGCATCAATTCTAATTCATAGCAGCCCTTTAGGACAGGTCAGAACTGTCTCTGTAACTTTATGAGAATGGCAAGACCTGTCTTACTTACTCCACACTTTTCGTTGTGAGAGATCAGTTCCTGGAGAAGGTTGTCATGTTTGACATAGTACAGGGCCAGCCCCAAATAAGAAGACCCTCAAAGAACTAGATGGGCACAGTGGCAGCAACAACAGGCTTGGGCATAGGAACAATTGTGAGGGTGGCACAGGACCCGGCTGTGTCTCCTTCTGTTGTGCACGGATTGTCGTGGGTCAGAATTGGCTCCACAGCACCTAATAACAAGTGCCGGGTGCTCAAAAGACGGAGTGCTCCCAAAGGGGCCGGCAAGAAAAAGATCGTGCAATGAGAGGCAACGGCAGCATAGAAAGACCTCCCTTACGTCATCATTCCCTCTTGGCCTGGCTTTCCTGACTCATGCTGTTGGTCCAGGTAAGAGACATCTATGGGAACAATGACTTCAGTGGCACCCTCTTCATCAAACATTGCCAGAAAGGGCAGTACAAGATGAACCTCTTTCCAAGGTGGAGTGTACATTCAAGAATCTCTATAGGTTTGTACATCCAGGTGATTTCTGACAGCCATCTGAGAACAATGAAGTAAGCAATGAATTCTTTAGGTATTTAAAATTAATTTTACATTGCAATGGTGAATGTTCAAATCTTTTATTTTGGCGAGGGGGGTTTGATTACCCTATAGAGTCATATAAACTAATAAATGGCTTGTGTTACAGTTAGCTTTGTGAATCTTTGTCTTATAAGCCTATAGATTGCTCTATATTTCTGCAATATATTCAGAATAATAGATATTGAGGGAGAAGCAACAATAATACATGTTGTGCAGCATATTGATGTATTGTAGCTTATGAATTATGCTGGATCTTAATGCAACCAATTTATTTTGCGACTAATAGAAAATAAAATGAAAATAAAATTAGCAGCTGGACAAAGCCTGCCAGCCATATACCTGATCAATAATCATGATGGAGTTTGCACAACTGTTACTCAGATGGTTCTTTTTCAAAGCAGCAGAAGCCTCCCTAGCCTGTCAAACTCTCCTCTCACCCTCTCACCCACTTTTGTCTTCACTTTCCCAGTCTCTCCCTCTCCTGTTTTCCCTATTGCTCAGGACCCTGGCCTACTATGAGTATGTCTCTTCTTGGCTACAAAAAGATAAGCTGGTTGTAGCAATTAATTAAAATATGTTCTTACTCTTCTGCACAAATACATGACTGCCTTGAAGCCAATAGAGTGACAAATTGAGACCAATTACAGACGTAATTTTGGTCATTTTAAATGATGTATGAACTCAGGACAAATGTGGTTTGATTTTTGTATTCTACTTTGATTCTATTGGGCTACAAATTGTGATTAAACATACACTGAATATAAATCTAGCAGAAGGTAAGATAAAAGTCACAGAAAGACTAAGTTGTCAATGTCCTCTTTTTCTACCGCTTGCCCATTAAGTAAGCTTTTGATATGAAGTTAAATCATTAAATTGCATGTGCTAGAGATTTTTGTTTTATAAAGTTTCTGTTGCCCTCTCATTTCCCACATATGCAAATATTTACTTCGATTCTTGTAGTTATAACATCATTGAATCCAGATCTCAAAAGGAGCTTATGTCCTCATTAGTATAGTGGTGAGTATCCCCGCCTATCAAAAGGAGCTTATAGTTAATCTTGCACAATCTAAGCTCCTTATTTTACAAATAAAATGTCTGAAACCTACAGGAATGACATCAGCTCCCAAATCACAGAGCTACCTAGAGATAAAGCAAAATGGGATAGCCAGGTGTGTTAGTCTGCATAGACTAGAGAAACAAATTCATAAACATGCATCTGTACATAAGGGAGAGGTTTATATACAAGAGGAATAGAACATTGAGAAGGCATCCCAACCCAGTCCAGTGCGAGTCTATAAGTCCCATATTAGCCTATCTGTACAATACCAATCCATTAGTTCTCTTCACACTCATGAAGCACATGCAATGATGCCAGGACCATCACAGGTCAGTGCGTAGCAGAGTCTAGAAGCATCTCAGCACTGGCAGGAGCCTCCATGTGGTTTCTCCAGCCCCAGAGATCTGATTCTATCAGGGTAAGCACATGTGGCTTCTTCTCCTGCTCCACCATGATTCAGGATCTCTCAGCATGCTGCCATCTTGTCTTGTCAGTAGAGTGTCTCCAAGAGTCTGAGTTGATGGTCTCTCATCTCTATGGGAGAAATATCATGAGATTTCCCAGAATTCTCAGAGAAAGCCATGCCCATACAGAGATCTCATTAGCTATCTCCAGATTTACAGGCTAGACTCCACCCCTACACTCTTAATCAAATCACATGACTGCCACACCATTTCAGGTCTAATTTTAAATACTATTTGACTTGAACTCTAGAATCTGTAGCAAGGTCCTGCACAGTGGAGAATTTCATTAATAGCAATCATGAAGGATAGAAGGAACCAATTTTCTTGAATATAAATAGAAATCCATCCTACAGTATCTGGTATACATGATCTACAATAGACATATTGTAAATATATCAATTTATAGTGCGTGTACAGAACAGGAAGTCTTGAGGAGAACCACATGCTAGAAAACACTTGCTATTTGTGGAGGCTTGTCAGGGGACAAGGCTGTGATCTGTACCAAGCACTAGGGCAATGGCAGCAATGGGAGCTACAGAGCAATTTTCCCAAGAGCAGGAGCATCTGACGTCTGGCCCTGATGAAAGATACGTTGGAAACTGATCTCTTCCAATATGGAAAGGTCACCAATGTGAGCAACTGAAGTGTTTATGACCCCTGAGAACTGGTCTGTTACAAAAAATTATAACTCTGTCTTGGATAAATCCAGATTAAGATGTGCACATGTCGTATGTATGCATGTGTGAGTATGCTTGGGGGCATTATTATTTCAACCCATAACCATTCAACCCATAATCCTTGTTTTTGAAGGTCCCTGGGTGGCAAAAAGGCTTGATTTTTGACACTCACCATTAGTTGGTGGCTCACCTCCCAGGAAGTGCAATAAAGACAGGCGTGGAGAACCTGCTTCCAGAAAGACCACACCTATAAAATCTTGTAGACCTGGAAGGACTGTTTGTGGCCTTCTCCCAGCACTTAGGAGAAGCACACCAATGCACTCACTTCAAGAAGGACGTTTCTTCACATCACATGTAACCCCATCAATGCTACTATAAAGTCTCCTACAGATGCCTGGATCATAATGTGCAGTGAATAGATGCTTGTCTCCAAAAGCATTAGCTCCCTTTGTCCCTTTTCTTAAGGAACAATTTCCACTTCTTTTTTCTTGCATGCTTTGAAGTATTTCTCTTGGGGGCTTAGAATACTCATTGCCCATTTTTTGATGTGGGTGTATAGCAAGAGTCTTTCAAGTCTCAATAACTATAAAAACCTATTGCTGAATAAACACTAGGTTCTTCTGTGTCTTGCCTCTCCTAAGGATGGAGTCTAGTCCTCTGCCCATATTTCTGTCTTCTTTGTCTTTTTGAATTGCACATTTCACTCTGTCTGACCACTAAACTGTGGGGATGAACCCTCAAAATCTTATAGCTTTCAGTAAAGTATGGACTGTCCATTAGTCACAGTTGAATCAGTGTCAACTGATTCAACAGGTTTTGTTGTGTCATGTTTTTTACTTGCTTATTCACCCTGTAAGGCTGGTGGAATCTGGGAAAATAGCTGGAATACCCATAATGTCTGAAAACATCTGGTAATTAAATCATTCAACCTATGAAGAAAAGAGTCAGTCTGTGTATACAGTGTGTCTATGCTATCATTAAAAAATTTAGATTGGATAAAGTGGATTTTGGGTGACTTATTTTAAAAAGTAATAAAAAAGCTGTGAAAAGTATTGTTACTAGGTTTCCAGTTCAAACACACATTAGTTAATTGCAAGCAGCATGCTTTTGAGATAAATGGGTGTCTGTAGATAAATTCCTTGGGTAACATGCATGTCTTCTTCTCCTTAGAATACCATTCAAAAGTAAGTAAAGCATTTAATATATGGCAGTGTCTTGAGTGGGAATCTGATAGACCAGTTACAATATTAAGGTAGAAAAATCCTTTTAGAAAGCAACAGCAACTAATTTTTAAATTAGTACACAGAGTATTAGAGCAAATTTCATATTTTACTTCAAATTAAAATTTAAAACTATAACTAACATTTCAAAATCCAGGCTGAGCAATTATTTTTAACTGGATGGAAATCTCCTTTTTATGCTACAAACCAAACCAAAGCAAACTCACATCCATTGTCAATTCCCACTCAGAGATATGATGGGTTCTGTGGGAAGATCCTGTTGAGTAGGCGTGCCCCAAGAAGTTTGAAGGTTTTACATCATTCCATAAAAGGTTTGTTAGCTATGACAATGCATGAATGTCACACTTTTGGTAGTAAATAACATGTGGTCACTGTGGGGGTATTTTCGTTAAAGCAAAGTCCAAACCCATTTTCAGCATTAGGGAAGAATGATTAATGCCAACGCATTAATCATTGCATTTCAAAGCAAAACTAATCCTACAAGAAAAGCGAAATCAAAGATGATAACTTGTGGTTGTGGTGCTTTATTTTACTTGGTAGTATGGGTCAAAGTTATATAGTGAAATAGCCTTCAAATAAGGCTTTGAACAATTTGCTCTATCCTAACCGGGAAGACCGCAGTTCAGGGGGAAACTCGGAAAGCAAGAACAGGTTTCCCTCTGTTTGGAGATGGAGAGGCTCCCTGGGGCACACGATGCTTGCACTTGTCCACTCACGGAAAGGCTGGCAAGTCAAACCCTCCAAAATGCACCATGATAGACGTGTCTGGCAAGGAACCCTGGGGATTCCGTTCCCCTCTGTTACACACACCATCACTGTGAGTGAGAGCTGACATGATAGCAATGCCTTTGAGTGTTTGTTTGTGGAAGTGGAGAGATCAGAGTGGTTGGAAAGGGTGAAGTGAGTATGAAAAGGGCTTCTGAAAAAACAGCTGTATATTTTCCCCTAGGATCATTCTTCAGTCTTGCATCCAGCGCTGACTAATCTTTGTCTATTTCTGTTTGAGTTCACATCTCAGCTGGTTTATTTTTTTAATTTGCCCAGTAGGAGACACTGGCAGAGTGGAGGGCACAACTAACAGAGAGATGGTGGGCTGCTCTGATCTTCAATCAGTGTTTTCAGACAGGAACTCTGGCAGCAGTTGTGTCTTCTTCATGGCCCCAGGTTTTCTGGGGAAGCCCCTGCCCTCTGTAGTCCCAATTCTCACTAGGATGGCCATTATGCATATCATTTCCCTGAGATCATGTCTACTTCTTGGTGTGGTGATACCCTGTCATCACATTGATACTCCAAAGCCAAGGGCGGTAAATCACTCTCTATTCTTTACTTCTCACTCCTTAGTTTGACTTGTTTGTTATTGTAAAGTCAAAATTTTACATCAAATTTCCTTACTATTTTCTGTCTTGCATCCAATGAATACAGGTGGTTACTAACATTGACTACTAAAAGATATAATAGCCTAACCTTTACCTCTGATTGCCATGTACTCTATCACCATGTACTCTACATTTAAGAGTACTTGACTCTGTTGATGCTTTCTGCTAACTTTAATAAATCAGCTACACATGATTGTGGCTTCCCCATGCCTATGAGTCATGTCATCTAATTTTCCAAGTCATTATTGGACATCTGTTATGTATCAGAAACTTTACTAATTGGACTCCTTCACCTTAAAATAGTGTAGTCAAGTGAATGGCCATGGAGTGAAATAACCAATATAAAATATATTGATAACTTAAGGTTAGGTTTTGACAGAGAAAGAAAGAAAATATATTGATAACTGATTCAATATTTATAGACAGTAGATTGAAAACTGTATGTACAAGTTCATTTATCATTTGTGGGTAGTGGGGGAAGTGAGGAGGTACAATAGAATGAAGATCAGAGAAAGATAAATAATGAGAAGCATTTTCTAGAGCTTGATGTTTGCCAAACCATTTTCAAAAAGGTATTTTTATGTACTATCTCATTTAATGATATGGCTGGATATCATATACAGGAATAAAATTTACTACATCCATGGAAAGATATATTTAAGAAGTTCAATATCGTCAATCAAAATAAGGTCAGTAGACCATCAACTGCTCATAAGCAAGTTCAGGTTTAAACTCCAGAAAGATGAAATGAGTCTATGAGAGTCAAAAACATCTCAAAATGCACTCTACCTGAATTGAAAAGATATCTCAAGAACAGAAAAGCTCTGGGATGAAATGAAAGACACCCTGAATAAGGAAAGGAAACGGTCATCAGGAAAGAGAAAAGATCGGGGTCTTGGAGGAGACTCTTAAACTCTTGCTCGTGAGTGTAGAGCAGATAAACCTAACGGAAGAAATGACAAAGTTAGTGAAAGAAGTGACAAAGGTAAATAGAACTTTTCAAATGGCCATTGGGGACAAGATCATGCAGTGTTGTCAAGAAGTAAGCAAAGGCCTGGAGTTAGAAAACTAAAAGGGAAGAACAAATACAATATTTCTCAAGATGAAAGACTGAAGAAAAAGTCAAGTTTTGAGTTGCCTTGTTGAAGGAAAGCTGGAGGTGTAGTGGTTACCAGTTGGTTGCTAAGCACAATTTCAGTCTTTTGAAACCAAGAGCCACTACAGAGTTTTCTACTCCTGTAACGAGGGACAGTCTCAGATAGCCTCTACCCCATGCTAAAGGGTTGAGATGAGTTAATATTGGCTTTATGGTAGTGAGTTTGGTATTGGTTTATGGGCAAAATATTAACTGATGCAGTCAGCAACAAAAAAATGTGGAAGGCATACACAAAGTCATGGTACCAAAAATAATTCAGTCATTTCAAAAGGGGGTTTTGATCAAGGGCCAATGATATTAAAGGAAGAAGTCTAAACTGCAGTGAAGACATTGCCAAAAAAAAAAAAAAGCAAAACAAGTCCCCAGAGATTACAGAGCTGCCCACAGAAATCTTTCAACAAACTAAGACTGTGCAGGAGACACTCATTGTTCTTTGCCAAGAAATTTGGATGAGAACTTCCTGGACAAACGGCTGGTAGAGATCAATATTGTGGCCATTCCAAAGAAAATGGACTCGATAGGATGTGGTGATTATCAAATAATGCCATTAATATCACATAGATGTAAAATTTTGCTGATGATAATTCAGAATAATTGCTGTAGTCATTGCTAGTGATCTGTAAAGATTCCAAGAGGATCAGAAGAAGACTGGAACGAAGGACATCTTTGCTAATGTCTGATGAATCTTGGCTGAAAGCAGAAATTCGCATAAAAATCCATACTTTGTGCTTTATTGACTAGGCAATATACAACTCTATGAATCATACGAGACTGTTGGTAACCTCAAATAAGAGAAAGAGGAAGAGAATCCCAGAGCATTTAATTGTGCTCATGCAGACTTTGTATATAGAATACTGAATGTTTTAAAAATAAGAAAGCTGCTGTAGCTGTCCACCATATTTTTATTTGTATGCCAATAAAATAAGTTGGGATGCTGGACCATATGAAAAAGAACCTGAAAACAAGATTGGAGCAAGGTTGATTAATAATCTGTAATGTCAAACAATACCACCTTGATTGCTGCGAAGAAAGAGGAACTGAAGCCCTGAAAGTGAACCCCGATTACCAGTGCCATTTTAGCCATCCCTTTAGGCAACTCAACAATTAGGTATCAGGTCTGCCAAACTAGTGTGAACCATGTGAATCTCAACATTGGTTCCAAATCATAGACCCTGTAGGAGAGAGGGGACCTTCTCCTCAGCTTTCTTCATAGAGGCTGACTTCACGCCTTTCTCCTGCAGAGCAGTAGGGTGCCTCAGTTCCTGGTTGAACATTTTTCCACTCTGTTAAGATGGCTCCTGTAAGTACTATAATTATCCTCATTTTGTTTATAACAAAACAAAGCAAATAGAAAATTAATAGCTCCAAAGTTGAACCAAATATGACACTACCCTGTAGTGTCAGTACAGTACTCCCACTTCTAATGCCTTCTCTGTAATAACATGATTTCACACACATCCACAGTCATTCAAATCTGGGCATTGAAAACCATGTAGAAGTTTGATCATATAAGTACTGTGGAACCAGACTAGTCAAGCCTACCACCAATCTTAAGGTTCTTGAACTTCATGGCACGTAACAGAAAGAAATCCATTATAAATCGCTGTGTACAAAGCACTGTTGAAAGAAGTAGGACATATCCTTATTTTGGCTATTCAGTATAATGACCCATTTATAAACTCTTGGTTTATATGAAATAATACTATTTCAACTTTCAACTAAAACTGAGGAAATCTAGTATAATGTCTCGCCTGTTCCACATACCTGTACAAAATGGGTTCATTTATAAGTGGATTCACAACTGGATCCCCCCAAAGGAATTGTACTCAAGAAACCCAGACATGAAAAGCATAGTGCAAAGTCTGCACATGATGTACCAGTGGATCAGCATAAAGCACGAGTATCATGCACGTATGTTTATAACATGCACATTGCCAAACATTTTAAACTAAATGTCATATTTTAATGATAGCTAAAAGTGAAAATGTTCTTGGATTCTAGGTCAGATATAAAGCCAGAAATGATAAATTGTCCTACTGGGTTAAAAATAAAATCAGAGTCAACACAAGGGTTATGTTACTTTTCATTTAGTTGATTTTTCAAATAAATTTACAGATTAATGGAATGTCCTCTTGTTATAGCTTTTAGAAAACTATAACTAATTAGAAAAGGCGCCGGAAAAACCTTTCTTCAAGTTTCAGCCTTCTCGCTGCAGCAGTCTATCTTTGAAGAGCGTCCACTAGGGGGCAGATGTGACCAACTCATTTTTAACAACTACTTTGATATTTTCAGAATGCAACTTGTCTGCGATATTGTCTATGATTGTTCTTAGATTCAGGATAGAATTAAATTGGAGTTCAAAATCCAGTCAAATATTTAGTGCCTGGGATCTGAAAGGCCAGTCTTCATAAAAGAGTCCATGTTTTGAGAACGACGAGGGCAACAAATGTACAAATGTGCTTGGCACATGGGTAAATGGATGCATCATTGTGATGGGCATTGCACGAGACACCCTGCCCCAAAATATGCTAATTCTGACACAAAGTAGGTATGTATATGTTGTTATTAGAGCGGCGTGAGCCCCCAATAAAGTGACTTTTTTTAAGTGAGAAATAAAGTTATGAAGGAGGAGGGAGCCCTAGAACTGGGTGTGGCTGCACCATTCATTTTATAGGCAGTTTTACCAAGGCAGGGGTGCTCTGGAATTGATATTGCAATGATTTTATGAATGATTGAATTATTGAGTTGTATGAGATGTAAATTATGTGCCAATAAAACTTTGAAAAAGAGAAAGAGGCCCAGAGGAGCTTGGCGAGGCAGTGAGCAAAATCTGCATCTGCAAGAGTGGAGACAGAGCCAAAAAGAGCCAAGAGGAAAGGGTCAAAGAGTGCATGCAAGCTGATAGCAGGTGCAAGGAGCTGATCAAGAAACTAAAGACTGACCTGCCAATAAAGGAAAGCGCCCAGCCTCAGGTGAAGTAAGAGAAAATGAAGCCAAGTCTGCATACAATTTATCTATGGATGGATCGTGAGGGGGGTTGTATGAGTCCCCAATAAAATGATTTATTAAGAAAAGGGAGGGGGAAAGAGGAATTTATACCAAGGGCTCAAGTAGAAAATATTTAGAATGAAGATGGCAGCATGTGTACAAATATGTTTGATACAAATGATGTATGAAATGTTATAAGAGCTATAAGAGGCCCCAATAAAATGATTGGGGGAGGGGAGGAAAGAAGCCAAGTCTGATGGTTGTTTTTCTTCCGTGACTTAGAACAGCCATTCTCAACCTGCGGAAAGTGACTCCCATGGGGGTTGGCGGACACTTTCACAGGGGTCACCGACTTCATCATAGTACCAAAATGACAGTTGTGAAGTAGCAACGAAAACCATTTTCTGGTTGGGGTCACCACGACATGAGGAGCTGTATGAACGGGTCACAGCATGAAGAAGGTGGAAAATCACAGTGGTTATGATGTGGGCTGTGATCCACAAGTTACGCAGTTCAAAACCACCACCAGCAACCCTGAGAAAGACTTGGCTTTCCCTCCTGTAGACAGTCACAGTCTCCAAAACCCAAGGGAGGTCACTGTGAGTCTGAATTGCAACAAGACCATGTCAAGACCACGTCTAATTTAATGGACCCTATTTTCTCTCTTCTTGTGTAATTCAGAGGAAATAGTTCTAGAAACATTTTTGAGAAGGAGGAAATCCCACTTCATCACATTTTTTAAATGTACGTAGATTCTTTTTCTTATTATTTTATTGGGGGCTCATACATCACTTTTCACAATGCATATACTATGCCAAGCACCTTCACATGCCTGCTTCCACTATCATTTTCCAAATATCCGCCTTTCCACTCCAACCCTTCATATCAGCTTCTCATCCTTTCCCTTCTGCCCTTGCTCCCCCCCTCCCCCAGCAACCCTAATACTCTATAAATTATTATTGTTCTGTCATATCTTACACTGCCCGACATCTTCCCCCACCCACTCCTCTGATGTCTGTCCTCTAGAAAGAAGGCTAGCTGTAGATCCTTGCAGTTGGCTCCCTCTCTCTATCCCACTTTCTCTCCACCCATCCAGTCACTCCACTCTCACCACTGGACCCCAAGGGTTCATCTGTCCTGGGTTCCCCACATTTCCAGTTCCCATCTCTACCATTGTGCTCTCTCCAGTCCAGCTAGATTTGTAAGGTAGAATTGGAACTATGATAGTTGGGGGGAGGAGGAAGCCTTCAGGAACTAGAGGAAAGTTGTATATGTTTCATTGCTGCCGCACTGCACCTTGACTGGCATGTCTCCTTCCAGAGATTCTCCTGTAAGGTAAAGTGATGAGATGTCCCACTTTTCAACAATTTAACAACATCCCGTCACATTTTAAAATTAAAATAAATATATTGCAATACTATTTTTACATTCAATGAAAATTTTTGTTGCTCCATATAGACCAAATTTTTAATCAAGGAACCTCCCTCCTCCCCCCACTTCACCCACCGGTCAATGGTGTCCCGCTTAAAATCTGGTCACTTTACTGTAAGGGAGTGTCCCAATGTCCACAAGTGGGCCATGGGTCCCCATCCTGCTCTCCTCCTCACTCACAGTGATGTGATTCTTGTTTTTTGATGCTTGATATCTGCTCCCTTCAACTCCTCATGATCACATAGGCTGGTATGCTTCATCCATGTGGCCTTTGTTGCTTCTGGGCTAGATGGCCACTTGTTCACCTTTAAACCTTTAAGATTTCAGATACTTTATAGTTTGGTGACTGGAAACCGTCGGCTTCCTTCGCTCTGTCTGTCTCTCTACCATTTTGTCCTCAGAGATCATGTCAGGAGGGTGAGCACACAATGATGATTTTTGTTCTTTGATGCCTCATAGCTGGTTCTTTCCACACCTCACGGTCACACAGGCTGGTGTCCTTCTTCTATGGTGGGCTTTGTGGTTCCCAGGCTATATGGCCATTTGCTCACCCTCAAGCCTTTAAGGCCTCAGATGCTATAGATTTTGATAGGCGGGTACCATCAGCTGTCTTCACCACTCTTGCTCATGTCCCCACCAGTCCTCAGTGATCATCTCAGGAAGGTGCGTACAGTTTTTTTTTTTCCTGATTCCTGAGACCTGATCCTTTTGACACCACACTGACTGGTCTGACTCTTCTGTGTGGGCTTGGATACTTCTCAACTAGATGGCCACTTGTTTATCTTTAGGTTTTGAGACCCCAGACTCTATGTCTTTGATAGCTGGGTGCCATCAGTTTTCTTCACCACATTTGCTTTTGCACCTACTTGAGTTCAGTGATTGTGGCCAGGGATTGACTCCAGTGAGCATCATGGGATATCAGATTCATAGTACAAAGTGTTCTTGCATTGAGGGAGTGCTTGGTTGGAGACCCAAGGTCCAGCTGCTGCCTTAGTACTATATGTTCCTGGATTTATTCCCTCCTTATCATAGATAATTATATTTACATATGTACATGTCTGTGTTTAGACCTCTGCAAGTGCTCTTTGCCTTCTAGTTCCTTCCTCTATTTTCTGCTGCCTTCCTCCTGTCCCACTGTCATGCTCTGCCTTCATTTGAGTTTCAGAACTTCTCTCTATTACATTACTCTTACTTTGATCCTACCAGGCCTCCCACACCCTTCTTGCCACCAATTCCAGACCACTTGCTCTTCCCCCCATCCCTGAGCCTGCCCATGCCCCCTTTCCCCTCCCCTTCCCCCACAAGCCCCAGAAACCATCAGTCCAGTCATTCTCTCCTCTGACTGTCCATCCAGGAGTTCTCCCTTCTTGACTCAGTCCATTTTGGGGGCTCAGACCACATTGTTTCCCCGCCATGTGACCCCCAATGTGTCCTCTGTCCTTGTCTGTTTTCGTAGGGAGAGAGTGTGACAAGTCCTGTTATTGTTTGCCCAGTCCCCCTTGTGGTGTAGGTCCTCGCAGGGGTGTAGACCTCTGAGCACCATAGGCAGGGATTGGGCCAGCCTAGGGGCCAGAATAGCTCTCTTTCTCTTCCACCATTTCCACTTGCCTCCATGTGAGTGTGGCATGCTGGCCCCTCTCCACAACCTGTCCTTGGCCCCACTCACTTCCAGGGAGGGACTCAGTCTGACTCCAGTTGTGGCCGTCCCTGCAGCTCTCTCTTTTCAGGCCTCCTTCCATGTGTCCACGCTGTCCTCACAGTTGAGTGCTAAATCTTTTTTTTTTTAACAAGGAAAATAATTCACTGCTTGTTTTTGTTTTGTTTTTCGGTCCAGCCAGAAAATAGTGGGATGTTGAATTATTGGAAGAGTTGGCTGTCTTAGTTATCAATGTAGCAATCCATGGAATGTAGGAGTAGGGGATGGGAAGCTTTTGTATCCCTAATACAATATATATTTAATGTCTGGCAATTTGGTGTCATTGTTCCATGTTCATATGACTTGAACCCTTCCAATTTTGTTTCCATGCTGTGGTGTTTTAATGGAATTCTGTCAGAAAATCCTTCTGTTGTCATGGTTTTCTTGTCAGAACTGTGTGTTTTCTGTGTTAGTCCCATTTTCCTAATAACTTTGCTATGTGCTCTGAGGATTGAAGAATTGAGTGTGCAGAATGTGTGACATTAAATGGTGAATTAGTGGGCATATCATGCAGCTTCTCGCCAGCACTTGAAGATGCTGCAACTGGATAACCTCTTAAGAAAAGTTTACCCACAAATCTAAACTTGGAAAGACGCTAGAATTTAGAAAACAATTGTACCTACATACCCTTTTAGGATTTTGGTGCATTCCTTAAGAGTTGTGTGCAAAGTGTTCATAAAGTTTCTATAATGATATCAAAACAACCAAGAAAATAACAGCTACAGTGAGAGAGAATGAGGGCACTACATTGTCCATCAATGAATGTTAAACTCAAGACCATGGCAGGATTATATTGTGGGATCAAACCTGACACCCAAGGATAACTTGCTAATTGGATTTTGTTTTTGCTGAATTATTCCATACGTTGGAAACAATGATAAATGATTAGACTGGATATCTGTAGATAACCTTTGTTAAAGGGAGCCATGATCCCAATAACTTACTCTTTGTTAGCTACAAATCCCCTAGACTTTGCCTTTCAGCAATACTAATTCCTCATAGTCTTGGTCTGCTTTGGATTTCTGAAAAATTTCAGTTTTTCTTGTCTTTGGGGGGGGGGGGAGAAATGGCCAATGGTCAATTCCTCAGATAGTATTCAAACCATAGGAAAAGTACCAATGGTACTGATGAATACTTCCCTGACTGAATGTAATAAAAATATCATTGTTGCATATTCTATGGTTATTTTCTTATAAGTAAAAATAACCAAACATATTTCCACAGATTTGATTCAAACTCAACATTAAAGCATTTTTAGCAATGTTTAATACATAGAATCAGAAATATTTGAATTCTGAAACCACTAAAATATTTATAATTAAATGTATCATATATTTAAAATATATTTGCCATAAATACTTATCTCGTAAATATTTTAGGTTTAAATATTTTATTAAATCTAAGAAAAGTCCTTCCTTCTAGTATATTATTATATTGAGACCTTAAAGCATAATATTGAGATCCTTAATTTACGTTTTTATCCTTTTTTGGGGGAACTCTTACAGATATCATAGCATTCCATAGTTCCTTCTCCTCGAGCAGTGTTGTACACTGGCCACCACAGTCAGTTTCAAAATATTTTATTTCTTTCTGAACTCCTTGATATCAGCTCCCCTTTATCTGTCCAGGAATTGTTTATTTTCCACATATAATAGCTGTTTCCCCACACACACTTGAAACATGCCATAGAGCCATTGACATCCAATTCCATTGTTCAGTTCCATCCAGTGAGGTCATGCCATTGTCAACACAATCAACTCCATTTCCCACTCCCTCACCTTTCTTTTTTCTTTTCTTTTTTTTTTTTTGGCATCACTGCCTTCTGGTGGGAGTGGGAGAACCAGCCTTGCTCTTGGAGAGCTGCTGCTGGATTTGAACCACCAACCCAGTGGGCCGCAGTCCTACACACAACCACTGTGCCACCAGGTCTCAGCCCTCCTTCACTTTTCTATACCCTCACAGAACCATTACCCCTCTTACTGTCACCGAAAGGTTAACTATCTTGGTTTTTGTGTATCAAATGATCTCAAATATACAAACGAAAACATGCAAATCTAACATGAATAATGAGTTACAAGAATAAAAACCCTAATAATAGGGGGAAGAAATATTAAAGAACTAGAGGGTGTTAAGTGATTCATAAGTCCTATATTCACACTGAATTTATCATCCCTTCTGTCTCACCCTACTAAGAGGAACTGTCCAGTTGTCTTATAGGTGGATTTAGGGTCTTCACTACGTTCACACTCTTTCACATCGGTTTGGTTGCTTGGATTTGAACTACTGATATCTTTCCCTTCTACAACTCATGATCACACAGGCTAATGTGTTTCTTCCATGTGAGCTTTGTTGCTTTCCTATTAAATGGCTTCTTGATCAATTAAAAGTCTTTAAGACCCCAGATGCTATCTTTTAATAGCTGCTCACCACCAGCTTTCTTCACCACATTTTCTCATTTGTTCTTCAGAGATCAAGTCAGGAAGGTGAGTATCACACAGTGCTACATTATTAGAACACACCATTCTTGTACTAAGGTAAGATTTAAATAGAGGTCCAAAGTCCATCAGCTTCTTCATTGCATTTGCATATAAATATATAAACAAATACACATATATTTATATGTAAATGTAAATACATTTTTCTTCTTTCCTCTTTTTTTCCTGCCCCCACTTTAATGATTATCTATCATTCACTTCTCAATACTACCTACTCCACGTTAATGATTATCTATCATTCACCTCACAATAGATGAATCATGAACATTACGCAAGCCTACTACCTCATTGCTTGGGATCAGATTACAAGATTTCATGAGCAAATAATCAATGTCCACCTTGGGCTTGGTGTCTATGCTTAAAATAATATTCTTATATAATATTCTTTTTAGATGCAATAATTTGATGTCCCATATATCTTTATCCAAAGAAAAAATAAAATAAAACTCTTCAGTTGCTTTTAATTTTCACTTTTTCCTGCATTTGCTTATTCTTCAATTTCACCATTCAGTGATGAAATAAAAATTGTAATAGAAGTAAAGTTCATGTTCTTCATTTCACTTTTTTTCCTTGTTTCTGTTCTCTGAAAAACATATTGCACATTTGACTATTTTCTACTTCTGGCCACTGAGAAAATAGACACAAAATGTTTTTAATGAATAATCTGGGATCATACAACACAAACCATCAATTGCACATATGCAAGTTCAGATTAAAGCTGATGAAAAGTCAAAGGCATTGAGTGAAGCCAAAATATATCATTGAGTATTCCCTCCCCCCTGAATTTTGAGCTTCTCTCAAGAGCAGATTTGACAGAAAACCTAGTGATCTGTGGGAAGAAATCCAAAGCATCATATATGAGGAAAGTAAAAGGTCTTAAAGGGACAGAAAAGAAAAGAGAGGTCAAAGGGGTGTCAGAAGAGACTCTGAAAGTTGTTACTTGAAGAGCAGCTAAAGTAAATGAAAGAAGTGAAGAAGACAAAGTGCCGAACAGAACATTACATGGGGGAACTCAAAGATGAAGCAAAACATAATACAATGTGCAAAACTTCAGAGTTAGAGAGCCATAAAGAACATGCTAGGGATATATTTAACTGAAAGAATTGAAGAAAAATACAAGATTTGAATTATAGCAATGAAGGAATCTATATACAAACTATTGAACGATACAGGGAGCCTCAAATGAAATATGGAAACAAAATAGTCACTAGACCCAAAATAACTAGTCAGCATTCAATCATTTCAAGAAAGAGTGTATAATCAAGAATCAATTACTCCGAAGCAAGCAGTTCCACCTGTGCTGAAGGCATCAGCAAAAATCTAAGTCCCTAGGACTTGATGAAATACCAACTGAAATCTTTCAGCAAGCTGATGAATGCCTGGAAACACTCCCTGACTTATGCCAGGAAATTTGGAAGATAGCTACTTGACCAACTGACTGGAAGAGACCTATATTTCTACCCATTCCAAAGAAAAGTGACACAGCAGAATGTTCAAATTATAGAAAATATCATTGAAATCACATGCAAGTCAAATTTTGCTGAAAATCATCCAACAATGGTTGCAACAATACATTGACAGGGAGATTCAGGCCAGATTCAGAAGAGATGTGGAGCAAGCATGTGATTCCTGAAGTCAAATGGATCTTGTCCCAAAGCAGAGGCCGCCAGAAGGATGTTTACTTATGTTTTATTGGCTAGGGCAAGGCATTTAACTGCATGGATGCAGTTAATTATCCATAACAAAGTATGGATAAATTTGAGGAGAATGGGAAATCAAGAACAGTTTATTGTACTATGGAACTTGTACATGTATTAAGAGGCAGCTATACAAACCAAACAAAGGCATACAGCAATATATAAAATCAACAAAGATAAGCCTTAATATTGTGAGTCCTCTCACCACACTTATTCCAACTGTATTCTGAGCAAATAGAGAATTTGGATTATATAAAGAAGAATAAAGCATCAGAATTTAAGGAAGGTTTATTAAGAACCTGTGATATACAGATGACACAACCCTGTTTGCTGACAGAGAGGGAGGCTTGATGCATTGGCCAATGAATATTACAGATTAAAGTGATAAAGATTAAAGAAAAATGAATATCACAGACTTAAGATTCATTATGGTTTCCAACTCAATTTAAAGACAACCAAAATCCTCAAACCGAGAAAAGGATGAAGGGCTTTGTCTTGCTTGGACCTCTAAGCAATGCTTATGGTAGAAGCAGACAAGAGATCAAATGAAGCACTGCTTATCACGTTGAACAGCAGGGAAATTACATACCTGACCCAAGTCCTGGCATTTATACTTGCCTCCTTGGCATGCAAAGGTGGGAAATGAATAAAGAAGACGGAAGAAGTATTGGTTCATTTCAATTATGGTGCTGGCTAGGAAAGTGTCCTATACTGCTGAAAGGAGAAACAAATTTGTCTTGAAAAAAGTATAGTCAGGGAGCTCCTTAGAGGCAAGGATGGAGATATTTTGTCTCATAAGCTTAAGGCATGTTGTCAAGAAAGATTGACCTCTGGAGAAAGACAGTATGTATGGTAGAGGGGGGGGGAAAGGGAAGGTTCTCAACAAAACATTTATATAGTGGCTGCAAGAATGGACACTCAAGTATAAGAACAGTCATGAAGATAACAGAGGATGGGACAGTGGATCATACCATTGCACACGGGTGGCTATGAGTCAGAAGTCACTTGACAGCACCTGAGCACAGAAGCAGTCACAGGGTCAAGGATATGCTTTGGGCACTGAAACCTTAAGACAGTCTTTACTTTGGGAGCAAGGAGCACCATGAAGAAAGGAGACACAGAGAAAACCAAGATTAGCAAAGCTAGGACTATGAGCTTTTCTTAGTCATGTTAGAGTATGAGACAATTGCAGAGGATCATATATTGTAACTTGTTATTCCATGAATGAAATTAATAAGTATATTATGCAAGATATGAATACAGATGGAAATTTCTGTTTCATTATCTACTCAAACAGCCTAGCTTGTACGTTATGCAAGTTCTGCTAAATTCTTGAGTCACACATACAAAAGGTACCCCTCTCTGTACATATTCTGATTATCCTGCATGGCGCAGGTCTAGAAGAACCCCAAAGTCAAATAATAAGTTAAGATGCCCCAGGTCCTGAGAAAGTAGTACCATAAGTACACAAATAGCATTTAGAATCATGTAGATCCAAGACAGTTCCACAATCCAAACAAAGAAGTACATTTTCACATAAAGAGTAGAGATATATTTTATGGAGTTCAGTCATAGGGTGATGAAGGGGGTTTACTTAAACATTCTTCTGAAAACCAGATAAACGGAGAAATATTTTGACCATTAGTATATCTTCCAGGGAAAAAGCAAGAACTGTGAGGGAACAAATGCCAATCTACAAGGAGGTGGAGCCAGAACAAAACAAAGAGAAAACTGTCTGGCACTCAAAATACCCAGGCAGACAGTGACCACGTTTTACACCTGCCACAGGAATTACCTGTTTCCTCAGGAGGCAAATCCTCGAAGAAGTCATCTGCAGTTTGCAGCATCTTCTTCAGCACAGAGAGGATCAGGACATCCTTTACAATGTCCAGTTCCCACTCTGAATTATAATTACTGACCACAAAGATGTCAGAAAGAGGAATTCCAAATTTTCTGTGGACTTCTGCTAGCTGCAATATAGGGGTTGAAATCCAGGAGCTTTTAAGCCATGAAAAGTAATGTTTTATGCAAATACAGATTATGAAAAACAAACATACAACAAACTGTTGTAAGCATGCAACATGCAAGAGTGGTATAAGCAACCTATTTCCCAGGGGGAGCACAGTGGTAAAGACTTCGTTCTTTCTTGAATACCGACCTTAGCCCAACACTAACAGCACTGCTAATTGCCTGGGAATATGTATAATAGATTCAACCTGAGTCAGAAACAAAAAGTAGTGAATCATTTTGTAAGAACTACTATGAGATAGAAGCATTTTTAATACCTTTGTACCAGCATTCATATTTTTCCCACAAGTTATTCTGTCTACTGAGTATAGTTTAAAAGAAGAAAAAAATAAGCAGTTGCAGTTGAATGACTAGTCACTGTTAAAGTTATGGATTATGCCAACAGGACACTCCGGGGTCAGGGTGGGAGTGCAATCCATTCGATCAATCAGGTCCCTGTCTGATGAAACTCTTTGGGGTGGAGAGTGGCCTTTTGTATGCAATAGTCCAAGCTTCCTCTTCCAACAAAGCTGAATCTTGTATCTGGTTCCTCAATCTCCTGTTGGATCTCCTGCTGATCCAACGCAAAAGCCCTCAG
Organism: Nesogale talazaci; assembly: GCA_004026705.1. Taxonomy (NCBI): domain Eukaryota; kingdom Metazoa; phylum Chordata; class Mammalia; order Afrosoricida; family Tenrecidae; genus Nesogale; species Nesogale talazaci. Next base: position 51,524 of record PVJH01005740.1, read on the forward strand.
CAGAAGGTGGGTTCATGTGGCACTTGAGATTCATGGAGCTCTCTGCATTGGCCAGCCTGTGGCCCTGACATCCTACATTGGCATCTTGTCCCACTATTTCCAAGAGAAAAGCCTGACTTGAACAGGACAGAACTTCACATGGATCACCTACCTTCTCTTCTCCCTCCCCACTCTCAAGAAAAATGCCGATTCACACATATATTGCACTAAGTAAAATCTCCCCATGCAACCTTTCCTTTTCTCACTTTGTCTTGTCCTAGAAAGACAAAGTCCTTCATTCAGCTGAACAGTTCCCTGTCTCTCAAGTGTCTTTTTCTCCATTGATGTATTTCAACTTATGTATGCTATTCCCATGGTCTTTGTCTCCTTTTATGTCTCTTTACTTCCTGAAAATGTTCCTTAGGAACATGTCCTAGTGCCATGCCAATAATGAAACCTCGTTTTATCCCCTTTAACATATAGTTTCTTCCTCTGAATGTTCAAAATGCTACATTTGGGACCAAATCATGATATTTGTCGTACTAACTCATATATTTATATGTCAATTTTTTTCCTACCTTACTTTTCCTTAACCTCCCTTGCCCTGCAAAATTGAAAAGATTTTAGTGAATGACAGTTGCTTTAATGATATATATACATATATATAGCTATATCTATCTATATAGGTAGATAGATATATTAGAGAGAGATTGGTTCCAAATGAAGACAATAAATGTGTATTAATTGAAACAAATTGAATTCAATCTTAAAAAATTATCATAAGAGGCTAAGATATATATATTTACTCATTTTTAGAATTTGAGACCAAGCTTAGATTGCACAGGTAGTTCAATTAATTATCCTTAAAATGCTTAAGTGTGCATTTTAATAATAATATGCAGAAATACCATATAATGATTGTGATAAAACTCAGAATGAATTTTTACCTTACCTTGAGCTTCACAGGCATATATCTGTATGGGTTTGCAAGGTCAGCTTTCCTCATCAGATCCACATCATCCACTCGAGTAAGCAAAGTCAAGTGTGGCACACCTACACCAAATGGAGATATAGCGATAGATATACATGATATAGATATAGATAGTGTTTAGCATTATAGATAGTATCATCTTCTTCCATTAACTAACAAATATATAATTGGGTGGGAGCAAGTCACATTTTGCTTTTTTATATTGGTGGCCTGAGTCGTGGTTAAACCCGAGTAGTCTGTGTGTTAGTCCAGGTAGACTAGAGAAACAAATTCATGGACATGCATATGGATATAAGGGTAAGGTTTACATACAAGAAGAATGGAGCATTGAGAAACCAACCCAACCCAGTCCAGTTCAAAGTCATAACTCCGATATTAGCTCATATGCCCAATAGCAGTCTATAAAGTCTTCTTCCAACTCAAGAAGTCATAGGTCAGTGGGTGCAGAATCCTAGGTCCCTCCATGGCTCCTCGCTTCCATGGCTCAGGGTCCATCAATAGCATCTGGTGGTGGTAGAAGCAACTCAGCACAGACAGGGGTCTCTTCGTGACTTCACCAGCTTCAGAAGTCTGACTCCATCAGGGTAAGACCATGTGGCTTCTCCTCCAATCCCTCTAGTCCTCGGATGCTGCCATCTTGTCTTGTCCATAGTTCGTCATCTCAGAAACTGACTCCCAACAACTGGGGAGATGACCTCTCATCTCCACGAGGGAAATACCGCGAGACTTCCCAGAATTCTCAGGAGAAAGCCATGCCCACACAGAGGCCTCATTGACTACTCAATGGCTAGCTCCAATTTAACAGGCCAGACACCACCCCTACATCTCAATCATGAAATTGACAAAGATTTATGACTGCCACACATGGCACTAGCAACGATACAATAAGTTGTCTACAGGACAATGTCAAATACTTAGAAAGCCCTCTGTGCTCAAACAAAGGAGAACCCTCCAACTCATGATTGAAATTCCCCTGAAAAAAAAAAAGAAAAAAGAAATTCCTCTGACATGGGAAGTCCCTTCATTGCCTTCCATCTGAGGAAGAAAACTTCAAACGAAAGCATCTCTTCAGAAAGGTAACTAACATCTACTACACTATTGATGATTGATTTACATCCTCTCCAAACCATTCGGCTTTGATGGAGTTTGGAGAAAATAATAAAGTCAATTAACTAAAAGATGAAAAGAGAGAAATATCAGGAAGGACGATATTTACCACAGCATCAAAATTAACCTGCCCCAATCCACGATGCAAACTAGATTTCAAACTTCAGTGAATAGGTAAGTTAAAATGACTCTTTGTATCTTACCCTAATCAAAATCATGATAAATTTGATTGTGATAAGAGGTAGAAGAGCTCCTGATAAATGATATGTTAATTAAAAAAAACTGGCTCCCAAACTAGTTGGGTATGGCCAAGAAAAGCTAGAGAGAAAGAAATGTTCTTGGCCTTACTCACTCTCTCTAATGTCTCCATACTATCGCTCCCGATCATATACTACATCTTTCTTTTTTCTTTTCCTTGTTGCCGTGTGGTGCCATTGAATTCTGACTCACAGTGGCCACAAGGGCAAAAGCATGAAGCACTGCTGAGTCCTGCACAGTTTTCCCAACTGTTCTGATGTCTGAGCCCACTGTTGCAGCCTCTGTGTCAATCCATCCCCTTGAGCATCTTCCTGTTCTTCACTGACCCACTACTTTATTAAACACGATGTCCTTTTCCAGGGATTGACATCTCCTGATATCGTGTCCAAACGTGGGAAGAATGCTGGCCATCTTTGCTTCTGAGGGACATCCTGGCTATACTTCTTCCAAGACAGATTTGATTGGGTTAATTTAGAAGCCCATGGTACTTTCAATATTCTTTGCCAGCGTCGTAAGCCAATGCATCAGTTCTCCTCGAAACTTTTGTATTCAATATTATTTTTCTTTAGTGAAGGGGTTTGTTTTTTCCTTCATTTCCAGTTTTTTAAGGTGCAAGGGTAATCTAGGATCATTGATTAATAAATGAATGATATGACAGATAGGGTAGCAAGTGGTTAGAGCTGACTAGATTGAACTATATTTTTTCACATGTACTGTCTAATTCATGCAATAAATATCTAGACTGGCTACTAAAATTACACTAATTATGCAGGCTAAAATTTAAGGCACGGAGAGTTTGTTGTTTGTGCAAGTCATACAGCTAATGAATGTGTAAGTTGGTTGAATGCTAATGGGTTAGGACATATTCAGAATGATAACTCTGGGAATTATTTGTCTCATTCAAAAGCTTTATACATCATAGGCTTATCAAGCTTCAGTAGCAGCATGAAACAAGACTCACCACACTTTATCAATGTCCTTTTCATTCTTTTGATTTTTTCTACTCCTTCGGGAGGGAGTTTTTCAACAGAATTGGCATCCAGCACAAGGGCCACACAATGAATTTTGTCTTTCAACATGGGGGACTTAATGTAATTAGGATGTCTTTCCATGATTGGTACTGTGGAATTAAACTGTAAGGTAAACATAAAGGAAGAATTAACAAATATTTATGAGCACATACTATTTACCAAGCATCGTGTTAGGGAGCAGAATAGTGAAAAAACCATTGGGCTGACGGTGCAAGACTGGGCAATGTTTCATGATATTGTCTCTGTGGGCACTATGAGTCATATGTAATTTTATGAGATTTGCACTCTGGTAGAAAGTATTATATTGCCACCGAGTTAGTATTAGCTTAACATTTCTTCCAGATCAGCTATGGTCACTGATGAGACACAATATTCCTCTAATTCTTTGAGTCTTTCTTACCCCCCAATACCATGACTCCAATCCTGGCTTTCACTGCAGGATAGATTAGAGCATGTGCACAGGTACAGAGAGACAAGAGCTCACAACACAGAGAATCCGGGAACAGATCTGGGAGTAATGACACCAGGAGGATAGGGGGAAGGAGGGGAGAATAAGATAACCATTCACAATGATCAGCACATGAAATCACCCCCAACCACCAGGGGGAAAACAATAGAAACAATAGGAGAAGGGAGACAGTGATCAGTGTAAGATATGAAAATAATAATAACTTATAATTTATCAAGAGGTCACAAAGGGGTGGGGGAAAAATGGGAAAAAAGAGTCACTGATACTAAAGGCTCAATAGAAAGTAAATATTTAGAGAATTATGATGACAATATATGTATAAATATACTTCATTCAATTGATGTAGGGATTGTTTTAAGAGCTGTAAGATTCCCCCAACAATGATTTTTTAAATTAGAAATGTTTTAATTGGATTCCTAATAGTTTCTCATGACTTTGCTGTCTTTTGTGACCCTTTGGGTACCTCTAGAACTGATCTCTCTGCCTTGACTTGAACTGGCCTAGCCTATCCATTCAGAGGTCACCATTTGGATTAAACTTTTTTGAAGGCATTCTAGGAGACATAAGGCAAGTGTATTCCTTAAAGAAATTCCTTGCAGCAATCCATGGATTGCAGAAATGTGTTTAAACATGCTAAGCTGGAGACAAACCCTATAATAGCATTTTATCTGACTCTAGTACATAGAATGCTTTTTATAGCATCGATGCAAAAGGAAAGGAAAAGAAGTTGAGGGAGAGTGGTTGCAGGAAGGCCAATTAGAAGGTCAGCAGGGAGGTCAGGATGGCCAAGCGGTCTAAGGAGCTCCATTCAGAAGGTCAACAGAAAGATTGTGGATTGTGACACTTTAATCTGGAGTGTCAGACCTAACTTTTGCAAAAAGCTGTCCCTCATCACAGTTCTGCTCTTGCCTATTCTCAAGGTGTCCTTCTTCTCGTAAGATCCTAAACATATCATTATACATATCTAAAAATTTTTCAATTATATATTCAAGTGACACATTCAAACCTTCCCTGCCCACCTCCACTCTACCTTTTCCATATGCCATTCCACTCCTTTGAATTTGGATTTTATAATTTACAAACCTTAGATCACACAGTCTGGTGTGCTTCTTCTGTGTGAAATTAAATGATACATTACTTAGCAGCTTTCTTTTTTTGATAATAGCTTTTTAAATAAATTCTTTATAAATTCTTTATAAAGTAAATTATCAAAAAGGAACATAATGTACAAAAATAGATGTAAGACACCTTAGCTAGACTAGAACCTGATATTGTGTAGAGTATTTCTTAAAATCAATTCTAACATCTAATGATGATATAGCTCTTACCTGGTATCTGTCAGAAATATGACCTTTTAATATGTAAAATATATCATCCATACACAATCCCTCATCTTCCACACTAAGCCCCATTGAATCACACAGAATAAACTGGAGGGGGTTTCTATCTTTACCATCCTTAATGGAATATGTCTTGTACTAGAAAACAAAAAATGAAATATTAGCAGTTTTTTTAATTGTCCACTGATATTAATTTTACATGTAATGAATTTGATCAGCAAAAGACTGTCCAAGATACTGAGCAGAAGAGCAAAGGATCGATGAGCAAGAAGATACTTACCTGCTTGGTCTCAAAGCCAGCCACCGCCTGGCTAATTACATAACCCCGAAAAATAGACTTCACTGAGTCAATGAAACTGGATTTTCCAGCTCCACGTGGACCGAGGAGCAGAATCCGAGTTTGGTGAACCACACCGCCAAGTGGACTGTAAGTTCTTATGTCAGACAGTAAGTTCTCCCGGAGTCTGCTTAGACACAAGTTTTAATAAAAGACTAAGATTACTTGCAAATACAAAATTTGTTCTGCTTTCTCTTTGTTGATTTTTTTGTTAGGTACTTGATTTCTTATATAAAAAGACACGAGGAAAAAAATGAGGTAGCTCAGAGTGTACCCTACATCAAAGTGTAGGTGACAGAAGGTCAAGTCAAAGAACAGTTTTAAATAAAAAGCAATCATACACACAAATTTACCATCATCTACTGAAGTATATAAATGAGGAATAAATATGACATCAACATGAATGTTAATTATTGAGAAAGACTTATTTTAAAGCCATAGTTCTACATATGCAATTGATGGAAGTAGAACATTTTACAGGTTATTGAAGTTCTCAACAGGTATTTCCCACTACCCCCCACCCTGTTTCATCATAATGTCCTAATTTAGTTGAAAATGAAATTTCAAGAATTCTAGGCAAAAACTGCAGTGTCATTTTTCTCCAAATACATGAAGCATATTAGAAGTGTTTTTTGGTAGTCACTGATCTGTTTTAGCATTATAATATCAAATAGTTTTAAGCTTATAGATTTAATGAAAGCTTATTCTTAAATGTTGGTGACCAAAGCTACCATAGACTAAGACTAATACAATAAATATAGTAATGAAAGTTAAAAAATTAACTTACATAGTGAGCCCCTCTACTGTTCTTTTGTCCAATAAGTCTAGGAAAATAATCATAAAATAATAAGCATTAGAAGTGCTGACTGAATGAATGAAAGTGAATGAGTTCACTAGAAACAAATGCATAAGCAGCCTTTATACAGTGCATTATAATGGAAAGTTGAAGAAATTCTGGAAATTTCCTCTACCATCATGCAAGTTGGACAGACTGGTACTATGTGCATGAGAGATGACTGTCTTTATCTTGAGCCTCACTGCTATAAGGGGTCCGCATTTACTATGGGGGCATAATAAGAGGAAACAGCTACAAACCTCCATAGATCATTGGAATATGGAAGAGAAAGTACAAACATAGAAAATTAGAAGTTATCAAAATGAAATAAAATTCACAAAGATCCAAATCATATGCATTGTTAAAACGGACTTATCTGAACTATTCTGGGTGGGACAATCATATGATTTACTTTTCCAGGATTGACAAACGCGAGATGAACAGCATGTCATTCACAATCAAAGCGAATATTTCAAACTCCTTCCTCAAGCACAGTACTGCATGTGATAGGATAATAACTATATGTCTACCAGGAATTCAGTCTACTTAATATGTATGCACATGTATGTACTAACCACAAGAGCCAATGATGAAGAAAGTGAACACTTCTACCAGTTATCAGTCTGGAACTGATTAAACATGCAGTTCAAATGTATTTATAATTTCTAAAAATTGGAATGCAAAATTTGGAAAGAAATTATTGGGAAAATATAACTGTGGTGATAGAAATGAAGATGGAGATTGCATGATAGAAGATCTATGACCACATATTTATGATAGATACTCTGACAACTACATCTCTTAATTAATAGATTAGTGATATTTGCTCATTTCTAGAATCTATTAGATTTCCTTAACTAGGCTTTATCAAAGTAAACAAATCTCAACTTTTGAGTCATTTCCTGTAAATTGAGTGTTAAATAATGATTTCCCATAATCTATCTAAGATGACAGATATCTACTTGTTGTCTGTCCTAGGTCAGAAGTTACGTGCCACAGAAGAACAGAATGCTCTTGGGAACCATACAAAATATTCCAGTCTTCCTGCTTCCTCTAAAAGGTTGATATCCTTCATCCAAGAAATTAATAGCAAATTATGACATGAACATCTAAGTTGTAGGAGAATAGGGTTTTCCTCTCCCTTTTTGTGTATTAGCTCAATCTAATCAATATAATATTGAATGAAGAAGAGAACATAAAAGGTCACAGTTCTTGTGTGTCCATTTAAATTAAATACAAAATCAGGAAGAAAATGGTAATAAAAAATAATCATGACTATCTTTAATAAATATAAGGAGTAGTAATCCTGTTTTTTGAAGTAATAGTACTATTCAATTTACTTATGAATGGTGGCTGCATGAATATAATCAAGTTGCAAAAGTTTGTCAGTTAGTACACTTATCATTTTTTCCTCAATTTATGTGTTGTAGCTTTGTTAGAATTTGATTTTGAAAGGAATGAGTGGGAAAATATGCACTGTGAAAAGTAGATAATGAATGGTCAACAAACTCATGATGAGTGTACATAACGAACAATGAAGTATACAGCAGAATTAACAGATATTTAAAGTCAGGGATAAAATTAATAAGACTTGAAATAAAATATTTAAATGAACATGGTAGGCAATCCACTCTTTCATGTTTATATGCTAAGAGATCAATATTTTCGACTCTGTGACCTGTAGGAAACTAAGAGAAGTCAATCATAAATTTAAGACAGAAATGTCCATCCTAATAGTAAGATCACATCTCTCACATAGGAAAAAAACAAAAGCTAAAACCTGGTCTTAGAATTTTGTCACAGCAACATTCATGATGTGGAAATTTCTAAAATCCCAAGAAACAAAAGACCATCTAAGGACTGTGTTTTGAGAGGTATTCAAGTTGTATGGCTTAGTATAACAATTTAGAACACGCATATACTCAGAGACTGTCACATTTTTCATGAGTTCTTCCTCTAAAAGAATAGAGAAAAACAAGTTCTTCATAGAAGATTGCCAACTACCAATACAAATAAACTTGTTATCAGTGATAACATGCATGAAAACAAGAAACTGTATTTTTACCATCTAAATGAGAAATATGCTAAAGTCTTGATAATAAAAAGAATTGACAAGAAGGTGTGAAAATGGACTTTTTTCTAAGTTTTTTGTCATGTAATTCACATATCATGCAATTCAAAAATTCAATCATATTACGAAGAGCTGTACAACCATCACCATGATAATTTCAGGCCATTTTCATCTTTCTTGTACGCATTGCTGCTAGCTCCCCCTTCCACATCACCTTCCTCAGCCACACCCCTAAAAACGACCAATCTATGGACTCTATTTACCCTTCCCGGAATCCAAATACAGAAAAACGTATCAAAAAGAAAACTAAACTGACAACAATGACAAAGTAAAACAAAAACTTTAATTGAAACGAAAGCAGAGAAAAGTAAAGCCTAGAACATATTTAAAATAAGTGAGAAGGGAGCTGAAATGGTAACGTGTTCCGATTTACTCGGCTCGCGTCTGCCACAATCCACTCTCTCCGGGACACTGCCTGGGAGTAGAGCAACTCACTTCTCTTGCCTGATAATAGGCATTTCTATTGAACTGTTGGGGATCGTTTGGATGATTGAAATTTACATTGTTCCTAACAAAATGCAAATTTAATAGTCTTTAAAAGCAATTGAAGTGCCAGGGAGCTACCCTAAAGAAATACCCTGAAGAATTTGTGCACAAAATTATATGCATAAAATATTAGACGAACGTTGTCTCTAAATGTGAAAAAAATTGTAAAATATGTAGTCCAATTAAGGGCTTTTGATAAAATGAGAAATTTCAGTAAAATGTATCCAGTGCAGTTAGGCAAATTCAACCTCTGATTTCCTCCCAAGAAGGTATCTGAGTCTCAAAAATCTAAGTTTCTCTTTCTCTTTCTCTGACTCTCTTCTTCCTTCTTGCTTGTCCTCTCTTTTCTCTTCCATTCCTTTGTCTGTTCCCTTCCCTTTTACATTTTTCTCTCCCACTACCATAACACACTCAAACATATTGGAGCACACTGTACATTTTACTTCCACTATGATGTTCCAGCAAACCAACTACTATCACGTTTTACTCCAGAACATATAGAGATACAGCAAACTGAAAAGACCCCCAAAAGTTAAAATATGGTTATATTTTAAGCTCCCGCCCCCTTAACTAGATATACTAGGTGGCATTTGTTAAACATGCAAGGAAAAACTCCATACTGATTAAACCTACCTTCACATCGAAAAGCTTCACATTCTTGAAAAGAAACTTGACCTGTAGGCAATCCAAACATTTCAACTATAGTAGGGGCTATAGTTAACTTTCTCCTTGCTAGCTCCACTGTTAGCTTCTTGTTAGCTTCTTGTGTTACAGAGTCTAGACACTTCTGATTTTGTGTTTTGTGGCTAATGTTAAATTGTCTTATTTCTAATCCTGAAATTTCTGTTCTTGGAAATACAAAAAGGGTGAGAGGATCTTTGAAATGTACCCCAATAACATAGTCCTCACAATAAAACACTGTTAGAGTCGGGCCTTCCTTCAAGCATCTTTCATCAAAAGACTGCTTATTGAATCCATGGACGCTCGCCTTATAAAGGAGACTCAAGTGCTTGCTTCCCAAAGAGTTTTGCAGATTCTTTTTCTGCCTCCATGTTAGCTGAGTTGTCACTGCCATACTTCCCAACCTAGTAGAAGAAAAAAAAGTGTATTTTCCATTAAATATTGAATACACTATGCACTGTTACAAGGGTTGCATTTATAGCCATCATTTATCCTGCATTACATATGAAATTAGCAATTGGCTTGATAAAGAAACTATTTATCCAGTGTTCTGTTCCAAACTATTATTTTTAATTAACAAAAACCAAAAAATTTATTTGTAAATACCTAAACTTTAGTGGAAAGCATCAGATCAATTACCTGTTCGTAGAAGCTGTGCAAGAAGTAGAGCTGAGGGTAGCTGCTCTGGCTGGTGATACAGCAGATGTGTATGGACGCAGGAGGTTCTTCTGCAGGATGAAGCTTCGGAAACTAAGAGAAATGAAAATGAAACTGAATGAGGCTCAGCCCAACTGACAGCATGCCAACTTCCTTGAACAATAGTGGTGAACTGATCCAGCTAAATTTAGATTGTTGAATGGAATAAAAATAATATTGGGAGAAAAGGATATTAAATCAGAGAACAAAATAACTGACTGCATTTATGTGTGTGAACTTTAAAAGAAAAAAGAAAATCCAGGGGCCCTTTAAAATACACACACACACACAACACAAAGGCTATCCACTCTGCCTAAAGAGTACCTGCCTCAAGCCCATCCACATTCTTCTAACTCTGCTCTGCATTCCAAAGTAGCATATTTTCTCATGCTTTAAGAAGCTCAATAATTCTGCCTGATTCATGATGGAGTAGAGGTTCTTGACAATACTAAACACAGCAGTCATATGAAGCAAAATATTTTAGCAGTTTGGAAGCATAATTCATTTAGCTAGAAAAAAATCCATACAGTGCTATTATTTATCAGACACCGTAATCATTTTAGGGATATTTACTAAAAAGAATTTACCAAATTTAGCTCTAAAGGTCAAATAAATAAATTTGAGAATGTTGGATGCACATGATTTTCCAGAGGTCATTCTGCATTCTAGAATGCAGAGTCAAGATTTGAGCTATTTGAGCCCACGGGAAAAGAGAGTGGTGATGGTTTCATAGGTGTACACATTTGTCAAAGCTAATAAAATTAAACTCTTTGCAAGATATTGTATGAGGATAAATAAAAAGGTATAACTACAAAATTATTGGAACCTTTATTAAACAAAAATATCAAAATATGAGGCAATTGTTTCTGGACATACACTCTATCTAGGATGATGCATTTCTAAAGATGATATTTCTATTCTTCCAACCCTTCCATGAATGATTCTGCTCTTTACATTATATCAAAATATAATGTTTGGCATCCTTGAGAAAGCAAAAATAGTATTCATTTTAAATATACTCTGCATTTGGTGGTGGAGGGGGCTAAGCCTGAAGAAGCAACATCAGGGATGTACACTATCACCCAGCAAATTTCTTGTACAACAACCCTTGCTACCCCTGAAGAATGAACAGGCACACAAACATACACACAAATCATTGGAACAACCTGTCCACTATTGCTTTCTTATAGTACCTTCTTAATGAATTCCATGATTGTCCTATGCCCTTCCAAAAACCATCAAGATTGCCCCTCGACATTCCACTCTCCTCCCCCTCACCCCCAAATAGTCATCACACCCTTCTGAGATGGCCTCTCTCATCTTTCTTTTTTTAATCATTTTATTGGGAGCTCTTACAGAGATCATAGCATCCCATAGTTCAATCACATCAAGCAGGATTAGACAATTGCTACCACAATCAGTTTGAAAACATTTTCTTCTTTCTTGAACTCCTTGACATCAGCTCCCTTTTATCACCTCTCTCTTCACAATATCCCCCAGGACTCTATTTTTCCTACTAAAGTAGATTTTTCTTGTTATGTCTCTTTTTTTGTATGTTTCTTTTTTTGCCATACCTTATGATACAATATTTCCACTAATATACAAGTCTGTTGTTTGAGGAACCCATTCATTGAGTGGGGTGATAGAGTCATCAAAACTGTCAGCTCCCTATTTCCACCACCACCACCAGCCTTCTTACCATACCCTCAAGGAACCATTGCTCCTGTTACTGTTTCTGCAGTGCTAACTATTTTGACTTTTATGTCTCATCTTAACTATCCCAGCAGATTCACCATGCAACTTTGTGCTGGGTTTGGTTCTTTAGAGAAATGCAATCAGTGGTATCCATGTATATATAAGAATTTTATCTCAAGATCTCCCAGCCCAGTCCATGTTGATTCCATGTGTCTGATTATAGCCAGAGGCCTTCTCAGATTCATATAGTAGCCAGCGATGATATAGAAAGGTGAAGGGGAATACAGGAAGATCAGAGGCTGGAGGTTGCAGAGATTGGTGGAGCTATGGCAGGGCACTAATAGCTTCCAGGGTAGGGTAGCCCATAGGCAGACACAGAGTCCCAGCAAGGTTGAGGGAAGGGAACAAGAGAGAGAGGGAGAGAGACAGAGAGAGAAAAATCCAGGTTTCTCCATTTTAAGAAGACCACACACCCAAGGAAACATAATTAAGCTGTATCTTGATTGGCAGATTGGATTACTCCCATGTACTTTCACAAAAATCCAAATTGATATAGACTCTACCATAATACCCTACAAGATTGAGCCAAGCATCCTACTGAGAGAATTCTGCTAACATCCAAGAGTCTCAGAAGTATCGGAAACACATGTGTACTTGAACCACTGCAGCAATACTTTATTTTTAATGGTATTTTATGGGACCACCATTTTAAAAGACAAAATCAGGCAAACTGAGAAGGAAATATCCTTTGATATCTACCTAGACGTAGGGATGAGGGAATAGTAGCTAGATATTAGACAAGAGTTCATTCTTGTGGAAAGAAAGACAATATCCAATATTGGGGAGGCCAGTATGATGTGACCAAGGCAAAAGAAGACACCGAGAGGTGCAGAAGAATACAGAATACTTAGGGTGAATGTCATGCCATATACCATCTTACAAGAACAGTAATAATCCACAATATATAGGTTAATATACATGCAAATACCTGAGTGGGGTCCTATTGGAGTACATCCATGAATATATATGTATGTGCATATGTAAAGGTATAGTGCTTCACATTTCTAAACACATATTTGCAAAGGTTGCAGGTTTATATACTTCAGCATATAGAGAGCAAAGTTGTGTAAACTACATAGTCCTCAGGACTGAAGCAGTCAACCCTAAATCTGAGGACAATGTCTTGGTTTATTGATAAATCACAGTTCAAAATGATATTGTCCTACACCCAGTCCTAGTAATCCTTGGGATCTTAAATACTTAAGAAAAGTCATCTAAAAGGAATCCTGTGTTTCTTTCTGTCTGGATGATAGGACACGTCGATATAGAAAGACTCAAAAAAGGAGTTCACAGAACTAATGGACCATGAGAACCATTACCTCCTCTAATCAAGGCAAAATCTAAATGGTGCCCAGCCCCCAGTACTTACCACTCTGACCAAAACCACAATAGAAACTCACAATTAAATGGTTAAGAAAGTTGAACAAAAGTGAAAGACAGAAGACAGAGCAAAACACACACGCACACACACACACACACACACACACTTATACAGATCTATAGAAAACACAGAAACCCATGAGGTTCTTGGCATGAGACAAACTTCTCGGTTGAAACTGGAAGCTACCTTTCATTAAAATAGCAAGGACTATAAAACCAACAATCACCCCTAAAAATGTGCTCTTTAGAACAATCAACAATAAGGCACATAAAGGGCAGCATTTTCCCACAATCACAAAAAAGACTGGAAAGTCCAGGGAATGTAATTAAATGAATCGCGGAACCCAAAGAAGAACTGAAAGCTCTGATACATTGTGGAGGTTACAACTAATATTACAGAACAATTTGTATGAGAACTATTGATTGGAAACACAATCTCTTATGTAATCTGTCAACTGTAGAACAAGAATATATTTTTTAAAACACCCACCTCTGTTGTGCAATTCTGCTCTGATACACAAAGTGTCACCATGAGTTAAAATCAGATATTTATCAGTATATTGTTATTAGGTGCTATCTGTCAGTTTCTACTCACTGTGACCCCACAGCAACAAAATAAGCTATCACCCAGTCCTGTGCCGACTTCATTAGCATTCCGATGCTTGTGCCCATCCTGGTAGCCACTACATCAATCTATTTCCTTGAGGGGCTGCCTCTTTTTGGCTACCACTCTGCTTCATGAAGCACGATATCCTTTTCAAGGAACTGGTCCCTTTTGACAGCATGTCCAAAGTATGTAAGGTGAAGGTTCACTATCCTTGCCTTTAAGGAACATTCTGGCTGTACTTCTAAGGCAAATGTGCTTGTCACTTGGACAGTCCATGGTGCTTTCAATTTTTCACCAGCGCTGTAATTCAAATACACAGACTAGTCTTCCGTTTTCCTAATTCAATGTCCAGTTTTTACATGCATTTGCGGTGATTGACAATCATATGGCTTGGATGAGGTACACCTACATCCTCAAAGTAACCTGTCTCCTTTTTCAACATTCTTTTAAATGGGTCTCTTCTGCAGCAGATTTACACAATGTAGCACATTTTTTTATCTCGTGACTGCTGCTCCATAGGTATTGTGGATGGCAAGATGGAATTCTTGATAACTTTAAACTTTTCTCCATTTATCATGATGCTATCTACTATTGTGAGGATTTGCGTCTTCTTTACCTCCAGCTGTAATCCATTCTGAAGACTGCAATACTTGATCTTCATCAACAAGTGCTTCAAGCCCTCCTCACTTTCAGCAAGCAAGATTGTGTCATTTGCATATTGCAGATTTTGGCAGTCATGTATTCGATATGACAATTTCATGATTGAGGTGTAAGGATGGGGTCTAGCCTTTTAAATTGGATATAGCCATTGAGTAGCCACTAAGGCCTCCGTGTGGGCATGGCGTTCTCCTGAGAATTCTGGAAAATCTCACGATATTTCTCTCACAGAGATGAGAGGTCATCTCTCCAGTTGTTGGGAGTCAGTCCTCAAGATGACGAACTATGGACAGGACAAGATGGCAGCATCTGAGGCACTGGGGGAGCTGGAGAGGAAGCCACATGGCTTTACCCTGATGGAAACAGACCTCTGAAACTGGAGAAGTTACATGGAGACCCCTGACAGCACTGAGTCGCTTCTACCACCACTGAATGCTGTTGATGGACCCTGAGCCCTGGAAGTGAGGAGACCCCTGCCAGTGCTGGGATTCTGCACCCACTGGCCTGTGACTTCTTGAATCAGAAGGAGACTTCAGAGACTGGTATCAGGCATTTGGGCTAATATCAGACTTTTAACTTTGAACTAGTTGGGGTTGGGATGCTTTCTCAATGTTCTATTACTCTTGTCTTCATACATACCATTTAGCAAACTACTATCGGTTGCTGTATATTTTTTAAAATAATTTTGTAGGGGGCTCTTACAACTCTTATCCCAATCCACACATACACCCATTTTAGGCAAAGCACATTTGTACATTTGTTGCCATCCTCATTCTCAAAACGTTTTCTTTCTATTTAAACCTTTGCTATATTTTTAAGGTCAATTCTAGGAGTCACTTTATGATAGAACAGCTTCCATGGTCATCCCTCACCCCACCTCCTGCCCCAGTATTTCTTGAGACTTTAGTACCAATGCTAAAACCATCTTCAACATCCTTTTCATTTTAGGATAATATGCTATCTTCCTTTAATGTCATGCCTCATTCTCTATGCACCATCAGTGCTTTTGTTAAAGTTTTGTGAATTTCAGTGTTAGGTATCTAGATCAGTTGTAAATCATGTAAAGTATAACCAAAGTGGTAAGTTAATGAATTCCACTTCCCCTAAGAGTAAGAGAGAAAGATCAGAGGAATCTAAAAACTGGGGATATGCATGACTAGATAAGTCTCTTCCTTTCCCTGTTTTCTGGTAACCTTTACCAACCAATTGTTCTGATGTGAATTTCAAATACACATTTAACCCCAGAAAATATTTAATTCTTCTCTATGTAATAGGTTCTTAGCGGATCATAATTTGTGATACCATGTCACTGATATGCTCCTTTTACACACTCACACACACACACACAAATATAGCTTACAAAAGATGTTGGTTCACAAATTATTTCCTCATTGCTAACCTTTCTTGAGCTCACCATTTTCTCTCTTTTATTTGGGGTACCCTTCATGAGGAAATCTCAGGCCATACCTTCAAATAAGACAAATAAATTCTAATTTGAATTCCATTTTTCAGTTACTAAAGCTTTCCTCTGCCTGAATTTTCATTGACTTCTCTGTGGGAAGAGGTAAGTTATAACCTTATAGTTGATAATGGCGATGATGAAATTCAAATGACATTTTTTTCTCTATTCACCAACAGTGGTAACTTCCTGCCCACCTCACCCGAGATTGCACAGAGAAAAGCACCTCTTACTTTCGTGTCCTATTACCTGTCTGCATCAATACCATGCCCACTCCGTTACCGATTTACTTGATTCCCAAGGGGATCTTCTGACTCTACTCCTCAACTTCCATGACCCTCCTGCCTCTATATCTATGTACCAACTCTCAGAACAATGCTGACTCCACCAATAATCATTCATTTGAACAAAGGTTTTTTGTTTTGTTTTTCTTAAAGTACTTTTATTGGGGGCTCTTACATCTCTTATCTCCATCACAACTCTGATTTTTGTAATGTTTTACATTGATGTATGATACATTTAAATATGTATTATAATTATAAATCATATAAAGAACAAAAATATATAATAACAATATATCGTAGGTTTGTTTTGTTTTTCAGGCTTTATTTTCAGTGAAAAATCTTTCATTGTTCTTCCATTGTAGACCTTAAGAGGTCAGGTTTCTACAACAGACCACAATATCATAGACAGCATGTTGGTCTCCTCCTCTTAAAAGTAATATGCCATCAATTGAATCAAAAGTGTACACTTCCCACCCCCATAATAAAGGCAATTTAAGTTCAATGAAAGACATTTGAAAAATACAGAAAAAAATACTTTAGATTCTATCTTCTAAGTCAATTTCTTGATCTCAGTCTGTAACTAGGTCTCCATATAAAGTCCAACCATATTTCACATTCTACTTTATGATTTAAATTTTCTCATGACAACATATAATAAACCTATAATTATTTTTTCTCAAAAATATTTTAATTGTTAGCTCTAACATCTCATCACAATCAGTGTGTTGAGTACATTTGCACAAATGCTGTCATCATCATGTTCAAAGCATTTTCTTCCCACTCAAGCCCCTGGTACCAGTTCCCAATTCTTCTCTTTCCCTCCCCTATCTATTCTCCCTCATGAATCCTTGATGAGTTATTTTCATATCTCACATTGTCTTCCATAATCCATCACCCACATTTCCATTGTTCGCCCTCCTGGAGGGGGCTATAGTTTGACTTTTGTTATCGATTCCCCCTTTCTTCCACCACCCTTGACTAATCCTTTTGGTATCTCTACTCTCATTGTTGGCCCTGGGGCTTTACCTATCCTGGAGTCTCTGTGCTGTGGGTTCTTGTCTGCAGCAGTGCACATGTCTGGTCTAATCCTATTGGTAAGGGAGAATTGAGATCATAATAGTGAGTGTGTGGGGGGGGGGCACCAAAGAACTAGAGGAAAGTTGTATGTTTCATCAGTGCTATACTGTACCATGACTGGCTCATTTCTTCCCTGTGACCCCTCTGTAGGGAGAGGTCCAATGATCTATAGATGGACATTGAACCTCCACTCCAAGTTCCCCGCCACTCCATTCACCTTGGGTATGATTTTGTTCTGGATCTTAGATGTCTGGTATCTAATCCCATCAACACCTCATGATCACACAGACTGGTGTGCTTCTTCCATGTGGGTTTTGTTGCTTCTCAGCTAGATGGCCACTTGTCTTCAAGTCTTTAATACCCCAGATGCTGTATCTTTCAATAGTGGGCACCTTCAGCTTTCTTTACCACATTTACTTATGCACCTACTTTGTCTTCAGTGATTGTGTCAGATAGATGGGCACCATAGAATGCAGGATTGTTAGAACAAAGTGTTCTTGTATTTAGGGAGTACATGAGTCAAGGCTCAATATTCATCTGCAAATTTAATTCTAACATATAGATATGATTGCATGGTTTTATTCTCTTGTTGTAGATATATTATATATTTTCATGTATGTATATATATATGTATACACACATTATGTACATGCCTGTATTTAGATCTCTATAAATACCCTTTGCCTCCTGGTTCTTTTATTTACTTGTACTTTCCCCTTGTCTCATCATCATGATCAACCTTCATTCAGGTTGAGTAATTCCTGACTGCTATAGTACCCTTGATTAAACCTAACAGGCATCCTATATCCTTCTCTCAATTGATTTTGGTTCACTTTCTGTTCCCTTGTCCCTTGGTTGATTCCCTCCTGTCTTCTTTTCTCTTACCTCCCTTACTCCTGTATCCCCCTGGAACCATTGGTCCTAGTCTTTTCATCTTCAAATTTCTTATCCTGCCTATTAAGTAGGAGGAAGAAATAAAGGAAAACTCTTTCTTTAGAAAACAGTGAATTTCTATTAATGATGATGAGAAATTTTGCAATGGTTATGAGTGTTTGTTGTTTAACATGCTAAATATAATTGATGTCATTAAATTGTACTCCTGAAAAATGTTGAAGCAGTAAATATTGTACTACATGTAATCTTACAATGATTTATGAAAGTAAATTAGACAGCTGACTATAAATAATTAAAACTTAAATACCATTTTTGAGACAGATTTAAGAAATTTAGGGAGGGGAATTCAAAAAGCTTTATGCAAAAACAAAATAGGTATCTTCTGAGTTTTTTCTTACTAATAACATTGACTTATACAAGAGTTCATAATACTTTGGAGGCATTGTTTTAAACAGATTTCTTATTAAAATGAACTACTGTAAAATAGTGTGTTTCTTTTATACTACTACATGTCAGTAAGCATGTAGTTTTACACATTTTGGAGATATGACTAGAAGACCTCAGTTTACAAAAATCAGGCATGGGCTGATTAGAGAAAGAAACTTTATTTCATCCCCCCCCCCCCAAAGTAGTTGAATGTGCTTTGTTGATGTTGTTGTTGTTGCTGTTGTTAAGTTCTATTGAGCTGATTCCAACCCATAACAACCCCATGCATGAAACAGAATGTAAATACATAGAAAATTACTAATTTAATTAACTTATATGTAATTCATATGCTTAATGAAAGGTAAAATGAAAAATATCCCTCCTATTGTTTAATTTCTCCTCTATGTCACTTCATTCCCCTTGATCTTTACTGCTGAGTTAAATATATATATTGCAATGTTCATATATTTTGCAACTATGAGGATATGAAAAAGAGGGGAAGAGTAAGGATTGGATGCCCTTGTTCCCAACCAACTAGGTTTTATGACTACAAAGACAAGTAAAATTCAAACTTTGCCTATTGAAGAACTCATAATATAAGTATATCTAGGAAAATAGATATGTAAACAAAGTATAATAATCATTCAGTGGAGCTAGTATTCTCATAGGTTTTTTTCTATAAAGGGTTGTAGAAGAATAATTAAAGGAACATTTAATTTTTAATGGAGTGATTTAGAAAGGTGTCACATTAATTAAATTCTAAATGGTGCCAAAATCTGGTAGAGTTTGTGGTGGAAATAATTTGGCACACTACTTGTCAGGGCTGGTCTTTGGGTTTGAGATATGACTGATCTTAGAAGGAACCATCAATCAGATTCTCACAGGGATTGAAGGAAAAAGCAAAATCAGTCTATCAGAGGATAGATTCGAATTGGTGCATGCCAACACAAACTTCAGCCAATATCACGTGTGGAACTGGAACATTCTGTAATGATATCTGGAAGAAAAAAAGAGAGGCTAGAAAAACAGCATTTATCCTATTATACATGAAACAAATAAAGCAAATAAAGGGGCCCAAGTGTTCAAATAAGTCACAACTCAGAGTTGTTCAAAAGACAAGAATCAGTAAGCAAATATATTACCTTATTTACTCAAGAGGCAAATCTTCTAATAAGTCATCTGTGGCCCTCAACATCTGCCTCACCACAGAGAGGATCAAAACATCCTTTAGAGGGTTCAACTCCCGCTGTGAAGCATAATTTGCTACCATCAAGATGTTTGAAATAGGAATTCTTAGCAGTTTGCTGACGTGTTTTATCTGTGAAAAAGTATATTTATATAAGCATATTTCCTATAATTGAAAATTGACTGAATTTAAATATCACTCAGGAATAAAACAAAAATTAAACTACTTAATAAAGTATCTTCAAAATATAATTATAAGAGATGATTAAAATTCTCAAAAGTGATGCAAATTTGAATTTACTGAGCCATTGATAAACATTAGAATGTGTTCTATGTGCATCACACATTCACACACAGGGCATTTGTTATATTACTATTTCAATAATATAAGATTACCAAAAGTATTCTTTACCTGTTGTTGATAAGTCAATGATCTATTTATGTTTCGGAAGTCATCTTGCAGAATCTCATTCCAGTTAGCCACTTTTGTAAATAAAGCCATATGTGCTATACCTATCAAATAGCTAAAACAGTCATTTTGCATAATAAAGAGCAATATGTTAGCAAATGTATTAAATATGCATGAAAAAATATTTCTGCACAGTGGTTTTAAGATTTGGAGAACGAAATGTACCAGTAAAATAAAACCTGATATTCTTCCAATAATAGAATGGATCTTTTTCTTTCAACATAAGGAATTATTGAAAAATGCAATTAAATTTGCATTAATTTACAGTCATCTATTCTAATTCAAACAGTTTATTTCAAATGGACCAGTGGGAGAAATATAAGACTTTAGGGTGTAAGAATAAGTCAAAGAGGGAGGCAAGAAATTGATGATATTTGAGTATTTATAAAAGTAATGATAGGGCTGAGCCCCTGTGGCGTAGTGGTTGTGCGTGGGACTGCGGCCCACTGGGATGGAGGTTCGATTCCAGCTCCACGGAGCAAAGGTTGGGCCTCCTACTCCCACCACCTGAGGGCAGTGATGCCAAAAAAAAAAAAAAAAAGTAATGATCGGGCAGAACCCCGGTGGCGTAAGTAGTTGAGCGCGGAACTGCAGCCGCGGGCAGGTGGTTCAAATCCAGCGGCGGTTCTCAGGAGTGGCACTGAGTAGCGCCCACGACCACCAGAGGCAGTGATGCCCACAAAACAAACAAACAAACAAACAAAAGCAATGATCATAGAAGTTTCCACTGAACCTGCCTCCTCTCCAAAACCAGATGAGTAAGTCATCTTTCAGTGGAAACCAAGTGGAAATCTGCGAGTGCTACTGGCATTCACCCAGTTATGAGGGCTCTTATCCTCAGGGAATCTTGCGGGGAGGGGCAACTGAGAAGCAAGAACACAAGTCCATTCACTCAACAGAGTCATGTAAGGTCTAGAAGGGAATATGTTGGGAAGAGTTATAATTGCATGTAAAATTCTTTCTTCGTGCTAAACATAGATTTCAATAAGATTCATATTTCATAGCATGACACCCAAATTATCCAAGATAAATGGGAAGTGGTTGTCCTGATGGAAGAACTGTGTCAGTAAGTCTGAATCTGATTTGTATCCTGTTAACTTTCTTAATGAAACTAGTAATGGTGGGGGGTGGGGGGGGAAGGTAAAAAGAAATTTGAAAACGGCTAAGTGTTCTAAGCTTCGCTCCATGTGGCCATATATCAGTTGGGATAAATTATGAGTAAGTATTGGAATACCAAAGCAGACCCACCATCTTTTTTTTTGCATCACTGCCCTCTGGTGGTCGTGAGAGCTCCCCAGGCTTGCTCCTGGAGAGCCGTTGCTGGATTTGAACCGTCAAGCTCGTGGGCCGCAGTCCCACACTCATCCACTACACCACCGGGGCTCAGGCCACAGACCCACCATTATGAAACACATAAAGTATATATGCACAAAAATAGTAAAGATAAGTCAAATGGATGTTTTCAGTCTTCATGAAATCCACAGTCAGGAAAAAGAAAGCAGAGTAATGGAAATGAGAATAAAACAAAAGGCAGGCTTAACCACAAATATCTTATTGGTTACATCACATGTGACTATCCTAAATATGTCAACTAAAGATAATGAATGACAGTGTGGATCAAAAATGCAGGAAATAATAAATTAAGTAATAGAAAAAATGGAAATCGCAAATAACAAGAGGGATATTGAACTGAAAACAAAACAAAAAAAAACCCTGAAGCTCATTATCATTAAGTAGACGCTAAATTCACGCTACAGAGTAGAACTACCATAATTATAGTGGTATGCTTTAGGAATTCTATCAACTGATAGAACGGCCAACAGAACTTTTTTTAAAGTATAGGTGTTTTTTTAAGCATAGGTGTAAAATCAACTACATGTTGTCCATTCAGGCAGGTTGAAACATCTGTATGTTCATGTAAGAGCATGGAGGCACCAGGAGGAAGATTAGCATTGGATTTGCAGAGTCATGGCAACCAAGCCTCCCAGTTCCTGTGGCTGCCCAGGCTGAGCGGCAACATTAGAGTTACTGCACAGATGGCAGTCTCTGCATTGTGGTGGCAGCTAAGTCACTGCTGTGGTGAATCCCATGACAGCGTGGAATGCTGAGGTTGCGTGCCTGTGAGAAGACACTGAGTTATGGTTGCTCCTATCGCTTCCTCTATGCTTCTGATTCTGACCAGGCTCCTCAGAAGAGCAATTTTGCAAATCCTTAGAGTCACCTTGCTAATAGAAAGCCAATTGCAAAGGAGTTTCTTTGACATATATGTATCAAATAGATACAAACAGACATACTATGTATACCATGGTGTCCCTACAATGTCCAAATGTATTTCACAGGAAATACAGTGAGTTGATGTGGTTCATAGCTGAATACAGAAGAATTTAATACCACAAACGAAATATATCTAATCAGCTCTCATAGACAATATCACCCAACCACAGAAGAAAAACTATTTCAACTCTCCATAAACTGCAAGTGTCATAGATGATAAGGGTGATTTATAATGTTGCTCAATAAAGGCGTAATGATATCTCTACTGTGGACTAGGAACATTCATAAACCAAAGACACATGAATAGACTTTGAGCTCATATTTACTTGTAGCCATAATCTAAAATAATGCATTCTCATCGCATGGCACTACTCTTCTGCCCTCATAAAGAGATTGTTGAATAGATGGGTGCTATAGGAAAATGTGGTAAAGAAATCAGATAATGCTTGGCCATAAGAAAAAAATATCATATGAGATCTGAAAAAGTTTGTCTTAAAAAAGCATCTTTGTGCTATTCAAGCATAGTAATTAAAAAAAGCCAAATCTGGAGGACCAAACTATTACATTCTGAGAACTCAATTTTCAGAAGAATATAGATGATAGTGAAAGTCCAAAATCCATTTTCAGGGTCTTTATTTGAATTAAGCTGCTAGTGAATGCCAACTGATCATTGACCTGGCATATTAATAGCCTCATTATCAGACAGCATACATTGGAAACTAGACAAAAGCAGATGAGGTTAGATCAAAATTTAACACTTTATCATTTGTTCTCCTTTTTGATCAATTTTAAATTGATTCTAGTTTCAATTATTTTCTGTTATCCTTTCAAATTGTTATTGGGTTTTATTTTGTTTTGCTTTTCTAGTTTGTATGTTTTAGTGTCTGTGAACTGCAGGATAGATAAATATATAGAGATAATAACTAGATTAATAGTTTATTGGGTTATGGAAGAAGAGTTTGGGGTTAAATAAAGCTATCAATAATGAGTATAAGAAAGAAGAAATATTTTGAAATTGATTATAGTGATGATTGCACGTGTATAGTAATGATTGCACAATCCTTTTAACATGTTTAAACTGTTGACCTGTATGATATGTAAGTTATATGCCAAGAAAATGTGGCTATTATTTTTTCAAACCCTTAGCAAATCTGACAAAAAACACACAACAAAACATAATACTAGGCATGAACAAAGGGTTATCCCCACAGACATCAAAAACATGATGAGAACTATGACAACTAAATGAAATTAATTTACACTAAAACAACCCATGTAATATTAAATAGATTCTTTGACTATTATATAACTAATAATTAATGAGATTAAATTAGTGATATAACTTCTTCTGAAAAAAATAGTCTCCTGTCAGTGGAGGCCCAATGTTGTCATGATACAGAATTTCCAGACTTAGATAAGTTATAAATATAGGCTTGGAAATCAGCCTACAAAAATCTTACTGGCCTTCACTTACTTCCCTGTTGTCTATACCCCAAAGAGGAAGTTATATGTAGATCCCTGTACACACAACAGGGAAGTAAATGAAGGAACACTTTGGACAGTGTATGCTATGAAAAGGTAATAGCAATTGGTAAATTATTAAAGGTTCATGGGTAGGGGAATGGGAGAAGGAAGGGAAAGTTGGGGAGCTGGTCCTGGATCCCTAGATGGAAGGAGGATGTTTTGAGAGTGACGATGGCAACAAGTGTGCAAATGTGACCTGCATACAATTGACGCACGTGTGGATCGTGATGGGAGTTGCATGAGCCCCCAATAAAAGGTTTATTTTAAAAAAGAGGGGAAAAGAAGAGCTTATCCCAAGAGCTCAAGTAGAAATATTTGGAAATGAATATGGCAACATGTGTGCAAATGTGCTTGATACAAATGATGTATTGGATGTTATAAGAGCTGTAAGAACCCCCAATATAAATAATTGAGAAAAAAAAACTAAGCATACCCTAAAAAATAGAATCCAGTACACTCCATCCTGGAAAATTCTCCTAAAGGAATAAAAACTGATGTGCATGCAAAAACGTGCAGATGAGGCTTTATACTCCTGTAAAAAGTTAGAGTCACAGAAACTCATGGGGCATTTCTACTCTGCTCTACAGGGTCAAGATGAGTGGGCATCTATGTGATACCAGTGAATTTGATTTTGAGGTTTGTCAGAGAATTAGCACATCTATTTGGAATAAGCAGAACTAAAATTTCCCATAAGCTGTTATGAGACTTAGAATTCATCTCACGTATTTTAAAAATTGTACTAGAAAGACACAGTCCCAATAGAAATACATTATACTTTGCAAAAGAGAGCATAAGCAAAAAAGAGGGATTTCACTTAATGCACTGATGCAGTAGCTGCAATATTGGGCTTAATTTTAGGAAAAATTGTGAGGAAGGCTTATGACTGGGTAACAATTTTCTCTGTTGTGAATAGAATCACTTTGCTTCAAAATTGACTCAATGACACCTAACAAGAACATTCTACTCTTTAAAGCCTAAATATTAGGTTTAATGGCCTTTCCTTAATCAAAGATCTTGCCACCAAACAAGAGGTCAGGAAATTGATGAAGGACATATGTGCCCTCTCTGAACTCTCTTTGCAACTATCTGTAAATCCATTATTATTTCAAAATATTTAGAAATTACTTTGAGACTCACCACATTGCAATACTTCTTCTTGAACTCTTTTGATCTTGTCCACCATTGTAGAGGAGAGATTGTTTATAGAGTTGACATCAAACACATAAACCACACAGTGAATCCTCTCCTTCAGTGATGGACAGGAAATGAAAGTAGGATGACCAGGGGTAATTGGCTTTTGGGGATTAAACTGTTACAGAAATAAAAGGTAACATGCAGAGCCTGTTCAATTCATTCTGGTAATTCATGCTCATCAATACTAACTCCCAATCCAAATATTTCTCTAACTGTCCCAGATATTTTGCCCCAGATTAAATAATGCTAAGATTAAAAGAATCTTTACTGAGATTTAGATGTATTATTTTGAACTAAATGTTTTAATACTGGGTGGAATGAAATCTCTGATAAGAAAAAAGAATAGTTAACATGGTTTGTTAGTGGGAGTGCTCAGCCCTCTATCGAGGTCTCTTTTTAACCTGATAGACAGCGAAGTACTCAAGGGTAAGGGTTATCTTCACAATGAACTCTGTGCTTTCAGTAACTAGCTTAGTATCTGGAGTGCATTCCTTTTTAGAAAATGTTTTTAATGAATAAATGAGCACATGATTAATGTGTCCAGTAAAGCCCATGCAGTACCTAAAAGAAGCATCATAGTGTGAGAGATGATTATAACATTCACTACTTAATGGAAACTGTGAAAGGCAATAGTAAGAGTTGACTTTTTGGGAGCACTTTTAATCTACTCAGCCCCTCTATTAGATTAGTACTGCTACATTTTATACATTAAAGGAGAAGAATACTTAGAGGGACAAGCATATAAATTGTTTCAGAATACAAAACTCATTAGTAGAGAAATAGTCTTTGATCTAATATTTGTCTGATAGCCTGAGTGCTTATCTCACATTTCAATAACAGATTCTTAAGTTTCCCAATACTTTGAAAATTACAAAAGTGCAAGAGATAAAACGATCTCCCAATAAGTATACATATATTTTGTTTTGTTTTTTGGGCATCACTGCCCTCCAGTGGTGGGAGTAGGAGGCCCAGCCTTGCTGTTGGATTTCAGCCTCCAACCCAGTGGGCCGCAGCCCCATACACAACCACTATGCCACCGGGGCTCAGCCCAAGTATACATGTCTTAAAGATGGATCTCAACAAAATTTTCCTGGAACGTGAATAAATGGTCTCATCCTCTGACAGTATATCGTAATGCTATGGAAAACAATGTCGTACTTGATTCATTCCATGAATACCTAGTTTTTTTAAAATAGAGCAGTGTTGATTGATTTTTATTCAACCTCCTAATGGTTGTTGAGCTTTTTCTGTGGTGCCAACTTTAATGTAAAATCGATGAGAATTGTTTAAACTGGTTTATTCTGGTCATTATCAAATCATTTCTGACCCATAGTGATTCTACCCATAACAGAAAGAAATACTTCCCAGGCCTTTGCCATTCTCCCAATGGCTCTTGTGCTAGAGCTCCCTGACGCTGCCATTGAATCACTCGGCCTTTCTCTTTTCCACTGTCCCTCTACTTGACAAAAAAAATCCTACCTGATATCTATCTGGTATGCAGCCTTTTAACATGTGACATATGTCACCCATGTTCAGTCCCGCTCCCTCTTTCTCACTCAGTCCCATGGAGTCACACAACATAAACGGTAGATACATGTCCTCTTCTCTGTCTTTAATGGAATATATCCTATACTGTAAGACAAAAGATAGCAGACATACATTTTTATTCTTCAACAATTGTTCAAGACATGATCATTGAAAGCACAGAGAACAATCAATGTTTAAACATAGTGATCCTCAAGCTTTTTGGTCCCAGATCCCCTGCAGACTCTTAAGATCCCAAGGATATATACTTTATACTTATTGACTTATCATCAGAAATCAAAATGAAAACATGTCGTTTCTTAAGCCATTAATATAAAATTACTATCTGAATAATATTAACTGAAATATCATGTATGTTAGTTGCTTTTTAATTTTGGGAAGCGGTGAAGAACACAGTGGCTCTGAGTAGAAATTGGTGTCTATTTGATTATTACCCATATATCTGTTGTTTTGTTGTATCTGCCATGGTGGTTGACATGATTTCCATGATACTAGAGGCTATGCCACCAGTATTTCAATACCTGTGATGTCACTTTTGGTGGGTAGGATTCAAAGGACCACTCAGACTAGAAAGACAGGTTTGGTAATCTACTCCTAAAAATTAGTCAGTCAGTGAAAATCCTATGGGTTACTTTAGAAGACCACTCAATACAGTGCTAAAAGAAGAGCCTGTCAGATTGGAAGGCATCCAAAGGACACAGCTGATAGCATGAGAGACTCAGTGAAGATGGAGCAGGACCAAGCATCGGCAGTTTGTTCTGCTGTACAGGGACCGTGATGAGTCAGAATCAATTCAATGGCAACTGACAACTTGATTCATACTAAGGTGCCAGGAGGAAAACTAGTTGTAAAAACAGTTCAAATTGGGCTGAGCCCCGGTGGCGTAGTGGTTGAGTGCGGGACTGTGGCCCACGGCTAGGCGGTTCAAATCCATTGGCAGCTCTCCAGGAGCAAGGCTGGGTAGCTCCCACAACCACCAGAGGGCAGTGATGCCCAACAAAAAAAAATAGTTCAAATTTCAGTATGCTATAAAATCTACATACACAAACACAAAAGAGACAGAAAAATTCACACACTCCCTAATAATATTAAAGGTATTCTTTGGGAACCATGGACATATTACTTAGGATGTATATCTTTAATGAAATATTCTCTCCTGAATAAGCATACTCAATATGATCCTACATTTATTTTCTGGACAACACTTTGAAAGTTACAATTTGTTGCATAAATACAATTAGTTGGTATAAATATGGAAGATCTTTAAAAGAATCACAGGGGGTTTCTCAGAGATGTAAGGCAATTTTTAAATCATATTTCTTACATATAAAGTGACAAATATTTATTTATATTTGTATCTGTATCTATATTTAAATACCATAAGCCTAAACCAAATAATGCAGACCCCCTCTATTAAAAATAAAACAAAAGAGGTGCCATGGAACTTACTTTGATTTATGGATCATGAGGGGAACCTATACATGTGAGAGAGTAACTTACTAGAGGGTTTTCCATGGCACTCTGCCCTGGTGGAATACAGTGTTCATGTATCGGGCTATGATTGCATGATTGTTGGCGGTTCAGAACCACCTGCAGTTCTATGGGAGAAATCCTGGGCCTACTACTTCAGTAAACAGGTATAGTGTAGGAAACCCACAGGTGGTCACTGTGAGACAGTATTGATTGGATAGCAGTGAGTCTGGGTTTGGCGTATACTATTTGGGAAGTCAAAGGTCACATTCGGTACCTGGGAGTCGAGTTGTATTGCTGACCTATGAGCTCGCATCAGAACACATATCTGTTTATAGCATCCAAGAACTTTTAGAAATTCTCTATCATCTACTATAATTTGTGATTGAGTCAAAAGCTCTCATGGATATCAGAGAAGGAACAATGTCCATGTGGAAGAAGCACACCAGTCAGCATGATCATGAGGTGTCAACGGAAGTCAAGTACCAGGCATCAGAAGACCTTAAACAAACAAATATATCCATGCAGATGATGGGGGTCAGAGTGAAGACACAAAGTCCATCTGTAGACAATTGGACATTCCCTCACAAAAGGGTCACGAGTAAGGAACAAATCAGTTAGGATACAGCACAGCACTGATAGAACACACAACATTCCCCTAGTTCTTTAGTGCTCTCACTACTCCGCCACTATCATGACCCTACTTCCACCTTACAACTCTGGCTAGATCTGAGCATGCACACTGGTCAGGATATGAGCTTTCCACATGTATCACACTAATCCATGACAGATAACCGTCCCCCCCTCCCCCCTAGGAAGAGTAGTGGGAGTAGTGATACATGAGAGTAGGGGGACGGTGGACGGGGAGGGGGAGAAACAGGGAACAGATTGCAATGATTGATGTATAACCACTTCCTAAGGGGGACAAACAACAGAAATGTGGGTGAAGGGACACAGTGGCTGGTATAGGTTATGAAAATAATAATAACTTATAATTTATCAGGTGTTCACTAAAATGAAAGAGTGAGGGAAGAGGAGCTTATATCAAGGTCTCAAACAGAAAGAAAATGTTTTGAAAATGAAAATGGTCACATATGTATAGATGTATCTTATACAATTGATGTATGGAATGTTATGAGTGAGAAACTTCCACAATAAAATGATTTATTAAAAATAAGAAATATTTTTTAAAAGTTCCCATTGAGTCAAGAAACGCCAAGAGGCAACTCATTAAAAAATTTGCTGTAAGTTATAGTGCCTCAACCTGAAGAGTTACACAAAATGTTAGAGTTATATATGTAAGAAACCGGGGCTGAGCCCTGGTGGTGTAGTGGTTGAGTGCGGGACTGCAACCTACAGGCTTGGAGGTTCAAATCTAGCAGCGGCTCTCCAGAAGCAAGTTGGGTAGCTCCCATGACCACCAGAGGTGGTCATGTGGGAGCAGTGATGCCCCCCCCTCAAAAAAAGAGACCTTATAAAGTTTAAGAACATTAAAATGAATATGCATAGTTTAATTAATTATAAATTAATTTCCTTTATAACTTCAATTCTTCAAATATGAGACTCTGAAAAGCCATAAGATATAATGCTTTCACAATTTTTTTGCCGTAAATCATTCACTTTTGAGTCCTTGTTTTGTGCAAAAAATAAAAGCACTTAAGTTTGTTTTACTCTATAAGTTTGATTGCATGACAATATCTGCATGCAACAGAAGAAATATGATATAGCCTTTTTCAGCAGTGATAAATGAATACCAGTACTTAAGTCCATACCAGATTGATCATAAATAAGAAGGTCTATGCATAGATAGATTTACCCACTGATGGTTGCCCACCAAAATGAATGGTGTTTTTCTTTTCATGAAGACTTATTATAATTGTGTAATATTTGTGTGTTTCATAATTTTATTTATATTTAAAAGGAAAAAAGCACTTAAATAAAGGTGTAGACATGGACATGAGTGTAAATGGCATGACACAACAGAGACAGAGATTTCTGCAAAATATTTTAAATTTTATATTGTTTCCTAGTGTTCTTCATGAAACCACTTCTACATCTATAATCATAGATACTGTAGAATATAATTCAATGTAGATAAAAATGATTATACTTTTACTCCTGTTTTTCTTTCAATTTGTCACTAACTTGCTTTAACACAAGGAAAACATCTATGTCTTGAGAGGAAAAGGAAAAGCAATTAACAAAGTTAATATTTCTCTTCTAATACAAAACTTTCAGAGAACTTGAAGGTAACTTACCTGTTCAGTAATGCTGGTGACATCAGACCCTGCTATGGCTTGGCGAACAATACGGCCTTGGAAAACAGACTTCACTGAATTGATAAAAGTAGACTTTCCAGATCCATCTGGACCAAGCAAAAGAATACGAATTTTTGGAATCAAGCATGTACTTGGTTTATATGCTCTGATTTCAGACAGGAGGTACTCTCTGTGCCTGCAACAAAGCAATGATAACATAAAACACAGCAGTTCAGCTTTCCAAGAGAGTAACTGGAGCCCCTTTTCACCGCTTGTCTGTTCATTTGTCATACTATAGTGACATGCGTTGCTGTGATACTGGAAGTGATATCACCGCTATTCAAATGCAGTAATATTACCCAATGTAAAGAGAATGTCCCAGAGTTTCCAAAATAAGAACAGACTAAGCAAAAGAAATAGGCTGTTCACTTCTGAGGTTTTGGTCACTGAAAACATGATGGATGCCTCCAAAACATTTGCAGATACTGAAAATTCCATAGTGCCAGAAGATGAGCCCCTTAGGTCAGCAGGCACTCAAAATATGTATGAGGAAGGACTAAAATCTGAAAATAGAGTAAGCCCTAATGATGGGGATGGAGTAAAAACTGTGGGAGCAAAGCCTTTGGAACTTATATTAGCTGATGGGACACAAAAGCTACTGATATTTGGAACTTGGAGTATACAATGCATGAATCTAGTACAGTTGGACATTTTTGAAAATGAAACGGAGCACATAAAAATTGGTAGCATACGAGGTAGTGAGCTGAAATGGACTGGTCTTGGCCGTTGTGAATCAGAAACTCAGATGATTAATTATGCTAGCAATAAAACAATCAATAGGAATAGCTTTGCATTCATTGTCCGAAAGGATATTTCAAAATCTATCTTAAAGTATGATCCTGTCTATGATAGGATTTATCTATCTGCATTAAAGGAAAGCCAATCAGTAAAAATATAATTCAAATGTGTGCAACCAACACTGAACATAGTGATGAAAAAAATTGAAGAATTCTACGAAGATCGGTAGTCTGAAATTGATCCAACAAGTAATCAAGCTGCATGGATAATTATCAGCAATTAGAATGCAAAAGTTAGAAACAAAGAGGTAGTACACTCATTGGAAGATACGTGTCTGGGAGAGAGAAAGTAAGCTGGAGATAGCACGACCAACAACTTGTTCATAGCAAATACCTTTTCTCAATGAAACAAATGGTGACTGTACACATGGCCTTCTTCATATCTAACACTAAGATATCAAATCAAAGTGACTATGTGAAAAGAGATGATGCAGAAGCTCAATGTCAAGAAGTATGGTGCAGTAGGCTTGGTGATGCAGTGGAGCCGCGGAGAGCAGGAAGGCCGGTGACAAGGCGGACTGACACAGTTGCTGCAATAACAGACAAGCATGGGAACAAGGCCGGGAGGGGGTAGAACCAGACAGTTATGCACAGCGTGACGTGAGTCAGCATTGATGTCATAGCTCCTAACAACTGCCACAAAGCTTCTTTTTCTAACTTTGTAAGAAATATTCTCATTTTTGCTTACCATTTTAATCTTAGGTTAATCTCTTAGATGATTTGAAATGGTTCTATATTTATAGCCTTTGTGCTTTGAGAAATATGCATTTATATCTGACTTAAGTGCAATATTAAAGAATAATCAAACTATGATTAAACTGTTAGGCTTGCTCCATATAAAACTAAAAAGAAATACAAGCCACGTTCACGAGGAGTGACTACTTGTGTTAATAAGACTATATTGAGGTACATCCATACAATTGTCTATTTAAAATTAGAGAAAAGTAGTTTCATTTTCAGCATGACATTGATCCAAAACCTTAGAAAAAAATGTTTCAGAGAAATGATCTAAAATCGTCATATATCACAAGGAGGAAAACGAAGGGAGAAAGAACCTCATCATGGCCCGCCAAGTCTAGGGATGAATGACATCCCTACTTGGAGTAGTCCATGCAGAGAGAGGACATAGGCCAGCCCCACCATGAGACATGGCATCCCTCACAGATCCACAGCTCCAGGGAGCCCTGGAGACACGGTGTGAAAAGCACGCCCAGTCTGCCCCACATACAGCCACAGAGGGGCAAAGCACGAAGAGAGTGCAGGAGGGCAGCAAGAGGAAAAAAGGAACAAAGTCCCAGAGGAATCATGAAAACAAACCTCTGACTTAGGGGACAGGGCTTGGTACGTCATCAGACACAATTGGAAGACATTCATAAAGGTCAGCGGAGAGACCTCTAACAATCTTTTTGTCTTCTTCTTCTTTGTTCTTTCTATATTTATGTAA
Organism: Nesogale talazaci; assembly: GCA_004026705.1. Lineage (NCBI taxonomy): Eukaryota > Metazoa > Chordata > Mammalia > Afrosoricida > Tenrecidae > Nesogale > Nesogale talazaci. Next base: position 84,624 of record PVJH01005740.1, read on the forward strand.
GATAGGTCAGACAAACAAGTCTGAGGAGAAGACAATGGGGCCGAGGATCACAGGGGCACATGGGAGAGGAGGGAGCAGACAGGAGGAACAGGGATCCAGCAGACTCAGTAATAAGAGAACAAAAGATCTAAAATTGATGGTAAACAGGTCATACAATGCCTGATAACATTTGATCAAGTGCAATGTATCCAAGAGGGATTACTGAGAGCTGAATGGAATGGAGGGTCAGCATGATAGTGGGGCAGAAGGAAGGTAAGAGGAAATAGAGCAAAGAAGTAGGAGGCAAGAGCTATTTATAGAGGTATCATTATAGGCATGTATATAAGTAAATATATTAACTTATAATAAAAGGGATATGGTCAATGTAATATGTTAAGTATTCAGATTGAAGATGGGCTTTGACTCTCTAAGTTCTCCTGAAACACAAGAATACTTTGTTCTAATAACCTGGCACTCTTTGATTCCTTCCCAATATGATGCTGAGGACAAAATGAGTGCCTAAGCAAATGTGGTGAAGAAAGTAGATGGTGTCAGGCTGTCAAAAGATACAGCATCTGGGGTCTTAAAGGTTTGAAGTTAAACAAGTGGTCATCTAGCTGGGAAGCAAATAAACCAACCCACACTAGTTTGTATGCTTAAGAGGTGTCCACGAGATCAGGTATCAAAGTATCCAAAACAATTACATTAATGTGAAAGGGGGTGGAAGTAAAAACTCAAAGTCCATCTGTAGACAATTGGACATCCCCTAACAAAAGGGTTATAGGAAGGGGCAATTCAACCAGGGTACAGTATAGCACGACAAATCACACTTTAGTCCTCTAATTTCTGAATGCTTTCTGACCCCCACTACCATGACCCAGTTCTACCGTATAAATCTGGCTAGACTGAAGTACAAAAATTGGTGCAGATAAGAGCTCCCAACATATGGAATTAAGGACAGATAAAACCCTCAGAACAATAGTGGGAGTAGCAATATCATGAGGGAATAGTGAAATTGGGGGGAGGTGGTGATGGGGAGAAAGGGGGGAACCCAGCACAAAATTGGATTGATGCCTCTCTGAGATGGGTGAATAGCAGAAATGTGGGTTAAGGGAGACAATAATAGTAATATATCATTGACTAAGGATTCATGAGAGTAGGAGTGTGGAGAAAGAGATGGGGAAAAGAGCAGCTGATTCCAAGGGCTCAAATAGAAAGAAAATGTTTGAGAAATGTTAACTGCAGCATATGTATAAAAATGCTTAATACAATCGAAAGGATTACTATAAGATTTGTAAGAGCACAGCAATAAAATGATTAATAATAAATAAATAAATAAATAAATAAATAAATAAAATGATCATATAGACTTGTGGTGGAAAACTTTGAAACAATTCTGAAGTTAAAAGATAAAGTAAAATCCGTCAACTGTGAACATGTAGATTTTGTTTCACAATTATGTACACAAGTGCGTAGTGGTGTGTGTGTGTGTGTGTGTGTGTGTGTGTGGTAGTCATTACTCAACTGGTGTAAATATTATAGATAAAATTATTCATTTTCTCTATTCTGTGTTACATGATACACAGCTGTTTTATTATCTCATTGTCAGTACCTTTGTACAGTTAATCAAAATAAATGATTAATAAATGGAATTATGACCGAACTTACTTTGTAGCTCCTGTTATTCTCCTTATGCTGCTTGGATGTTCCTTAATTCCTGTGGGGAAAGCAAAGCATAATAAATATTTAACTTGTCATTAATCAAATATGATCACATCTGTCTCCTAAATACTGTCTTCTTGCGAACCCAGATAATTGATGCTCAGTTCGATTGAGAAGCATAATGACAAGAGGAGCAGATCTTTATCCAGCTATCTTAATGCTGACCAAGAAGGACATATGTTTGGGGTTGTTTTATTAAAAATATGTTCCAATGGTAAAACTTTTCCCTCCCTACATTTCATATCACAAATACTCTCCTTCTATGCTTTCTTTCCTTTCGGACTAATTAATTTGGTTTTGGTCTAAACTTTCCAGATATTAACCACATAATATTTTTACTTAGATTTTATTTTGGAATTGAGGACAGAGTATCAATTTACAGGAAATTTGATTGCTCCTCTTATTTTTTTTATTCTTGATACCAGGGAAAAGCTAACCCCCAAAGCCAGTAATTAGAATATAGCATCATGAACTAGAATACAGTATTATTTAATTTACCTTCAACTCGAAAAACCTCACATTCATAACTATGGTATGTTTTGGCATGAAAATAACAAAATGCAGAGCCTATACATATATTTAAAGTCTTAGAATCACAGCAGTAAAAGGTCAAAGTTTCAGCTGTGATATCAGGGGCTTTCCAACAAATAAAAGTTTCTATTTGGGGTTTGTTTCCTTTTTCACTCTTTCTCAATAAAAAACAGAAGGAAGAATTTGGGTTTTTAGATTCTTTATCTATTTCAGGATACTCTCCAAGTTGAAGGGCTCCAACGATCCCAATTTCAAGATAAGTCAGGGTTATTGTGGATCCCTGATGAGAGGCTTTCTGAAGCATATTTGTAAAGGCAGTTCCATGAATACTAGACTTATACAGAAGAGTCAATGAAGTGTATCCAAGTAACTTTTGCAGAGTCTTTTCTTGGTCCCATGTCAAACAAGTTGTCACTGCCATCATTCTGCAAAATGGAATAGCATAAGTTAAAAATCTAATACAGAATAGTATTTGTTGGTTTTTTATAGAGATTAAAAATATAACACATTTTCATTTCAAAATTTTTCAAAAATGCAATTTAATTTCATTCAACCCTCATCAGTATGTTTTCAAATTTTTCTTCACCATAAACCATTCTCTTTTTCTTAAAATAATTTCCTGCATCTTCCACCCTCCTGCTCCTGATAACCACTACTTAATATTGATCCCATATATTTCCCTTGCTTTTAAAAATATACTTATGGTGTAATGGGCTACACATAAGTATGCTAACTGTGGGGTTATTGTTAAACATAAGTTTGAACTTACCAGCTGTTCCAATAAAGAAAGATAAAGCTTTTTTTGCTCTTATACAGACTTACAGCCTCAGAAATCCTACAGGAGTCAGATTTACTTGAGTGAAATGCATTTTGCTATATATTTATTCTTTTCGTTGTTGTTTACTTATGGTACTTATTACTTATGTCTTATATAAGTGAGACCACACAATACTTGCTATTTTTGTGACTAACTTCATTTATCACAATATTCTCAAGGTTCATCCATGTTATAGCATGTATTAGTAATTCATTTCACTTTATAGCAGTCCTTTATAAGAGCTCATAATTTCCTTATCCTTTCATCTGTTGATGTATATTTAAACTGCTTGTGTTTGTTTGTTACTCCGAGTAGTGATACAGTGAATATTGGTGCACATATGGCTGTGTCATTGTTTAAGACTCTTGAGAATATCTATACCTTAGAGTCGAGTTGTAGGAATATATAGTAGTTCTATGCTTAATTGGGGAGGGGGGACTCCAAATGGTTTTCCACAGCAAGTAAACCATTCTGTATTGTCAAGTACAATTCAGGAGTTTAGAAAGGTGCCAATTTGTCGACATCATTATCCATATCAGTTGCTATTATTTTTCTTTTCTTTTTAAATCGTAACTATCCCAGTGAACGTGAACTTTTATATCATGGTGATTTTGATTTGTCTCTTTCTAACAGCTAATTTGAACGCTTGTGGTGTAGTGGGTTATGAATTTAGCAACTTGCTGTAATCAGCAGTTCAAATCCACCAGCCACTCTATGGAAGAGAAATGAAGATGTGCAGTCTTCAAAGACAATTCTAATTGGCAGGCTCTCTGTGGGGAGGAATTGGCTTGATGGCAGTAAGCCTGATTTTCTGTAATGGCTGATGTGGTTCCAGAGCCCCGGGGATGTAGTAGGTATAGGCCTCAGTCTGCTTCAATGGATCAGCGGTTCAAAATCCGCAGCCGCTCCGTGAGAGCCTGGTGTTCTGCTCCCGTGACCAGCCGGCCTTGGGAGCTCTCGGTCGGTCCTGCCCTGTACTACAGGGCTGCTAGGGCTTGGCGTTGGCTTGATGACAATTCCCTTTTATATTAATTTGGCTAATGGTAAATGGAGACAAGATGGAAGCTCTCAAAGGTTTCATCACGTCTACATACACAAGAATTCTCGTGGACACAGCAGTCAAAAGACCAAACAGACTATTACATTTGGTACATCTTCTGTACAAGACCTCTTGAAAATGTTAAAAATCAAGGCTGTTCCTTTGAAAGTAAGGCGCACCTGATACAAACTATGGCATTGTCAATCGCTTCATATGAATCGAAAGGTGGAACACTGGTTTAGAAAGACCAAAGAAGAACCAGTGTACTGGAATTATGAAGAACATTGAAAGTGCCACGGACTAACAAAAGAACATACAAGTCGCTTTTGGGAAAAGTAGAGTCAGAGTGTTCCCAAGAGCCAGAATGAGGAGACTTTGTCTCATGCACATGTCGTCAGGTGAGAACAGACTCTAGAGAAGAACATCATGCTTGATTTAAGTAACGGGACGTCAGAAAAAAGGATCTTCAAGAAGATGATGGTATCAATGAACTTACACACAGGACCGATTATGAGGATGCCACAGAGAGCAGACAGTACTTCCTTCTGTTGTGCACTGGGTTGGGATAAGTTAGAGCTGACTTGACCAGGCCTAACAACAACAGCAACAACAATGTAGTGTAGTTCACTACTGCTTGGCTGCTAGCTCCATGGTCAGCACCTCCAACACCTCAGCTGCTCCACGGGGGGAAGAGGAGTGGATCTGCTCCTGTCCAGGCGCACCATCTCAGAAACTCGAGGGACAAGTGGTACTTGGGATGGTATTACTCACTGGACAGCAGTGAGTGAGGGTGCAGCTGATTGCATTCAATAACTTACATACAGAGATTTAGAGGGCACATTTCTGCTTCTAGATCCAGTAAGTTTTTAGTTCCCTAACCCAGTGAAAACATAGTTGGGCTATAAAGCAAGAACAGACAGATATGGGAAAATAATCAGCGAGTATGAAAAATAGCTACTTTTAAAATGAAAAATATTGATTTTTTAAAAATCCGTTCTAGACAAAATAAACGGTGTAGTAGATAAAGAATAAATAAAAGTAAATAACTGGAAAAAGGATCATTAGTAGATGCTTTAGGCTTTGTGGTCCACAGAATCTCTTTCAAAGGTTTTAACTTTGCTATCACAATGCAAAAGCATCTATATGCAACATAAATCTGTAGGTAGAACTATGTTCCTGTAAAACTTTGTGCACAGATAAGCAATTGTACATGGGACATCGAGTGCCAAACTATTAATGAGACAATAGAAGTGAGAAACGTGAATAGAAAGTGACAAACACACAGAACAGATATTAAATCAGGAAAGGAGTTAACAAATATAGAACCCCTATGCTGGCAAATAGAATCATTCTTCCAAACACAAGGATGTTGGTAGGAAAATCAGAAGGACTGACCACCAGGTGGAAGGAAGAATGACAGAAAATGCTTTCTCCCCAAATAGGTCACATTGGTCCATTGGAGACCGAGGCTCAGTCCCAGGGAATGCTGGGACACTGAAACTTGGATCTTCATGGCTTAAGGCATGCTCCAGAGGCCTCATCAGAGAGGCATATTGTGGAAAAGCCCCTGGTGAAACTGGACACACTTGTAACTGAGGACTTAAGTCTGAAATGCATGGGGTCTGAGGAAGCAGACAATAGCGATACCAAGATGGTTCAGCTCTTGGTAGGTGGGCAATCGTGGTCTTGGACATCAATACCCTATAGGCTGTAGTAAGTTATATATTATTAGGCAAGCCTGACTCTCTTTCTCAGTGAATTTTATTGCAAATTTTCCCTGAAAACCAACTTCCATTGTTTATGTAAATAGCATCCAACTAAAAAAAGACTGACTCTGCACAAGTGAATAATTCAGATACTGCAATGTGTAGTTAGCCTACATTAACCCAACATCCATTTCACAACAAGGTTTTAAAAAATTAGTACTATGGGTTAATCAAATACAATATAAATAAAAGACCATTATGCATAAGGGAGATGATTGCTCAGAATCTCTACCATAAATTTTAAAAAGGAGGCTTTGAAATGGAGCCAAAGGCAGATCAAAATATTTCAGGAATGAATTTTGCACATGCATTAAATCCTCGCTTCAATTTAAGAGCAACTGGTTCTTAAATCATGGCCCTGCTCAATATTCACCCTCTGGAAGGGAACATAGTAGGTATGGGTGCTATAGCAAAGTGGGTGAAAAAATTAGATGGTACTCAACTACCAGATAAATAGTATTCAGGATCTTATAGGCTTGTCTCCATGCAAACAGTCATGTAAGTGAAATGTCAACGAAGACCACAGGGAAGAGCCCAAACATCACTTTTCAAAGGATGATCAACCATATAGTCCGAAGCTGAAGGAAGGATGAGTACCTGAGCCTAAGTTGTGAGACTCTGGTTTGAAGAACACCGTGGATGCCACATTGACACATCTACACAGGGAGTAAGTCTCTGTTGATCCCCTCTGTACATACTAGCAGAATGGGAAGAAACTGGTTAACAAACAGAGGTGCTTTGGAGAGATATTCCAGAAGACCAAAATGATAAATCTGACTTTGATAGATAAAACTTTGTCAGTTGATCCCTACTCTGATGAACACTAGGCTTGATCTGGTTGTCAGCACTTTCTATATTTTTAAAATTTTCTCTTTGACCATCTCTTCTTTGAGATTTAGGGTTTTGTCATTTGGGATAGCCCTCATGAAATTTTGTTATATGTTTTTCTGCTTTTTGGTATGGAAATCCAGGATTGATGAGTTTATAGGAAAAGCAAGTAAAATAAGAGTTTCTTGGAGGAACAGTGGTGGTTGGGGGTAAAAGGTCTGTTAAGGAGTTCATGAAGGCAAGTAAGGGCAGCAACTGTACAAAATTACTTGATGTGATTGAACTAAGTAATGATATATCTATATTAAGTCACAATAAAGTGTTTTCAAAATAGAGAAAATAAAATCCAAACAAGATAAATGGTGAAATGACTTAGGTTAAAAGAATTAGGAAGAGCTGAGCCCTGGTGGCATAGTGGTGGTGTGCAGGACTGCGGCACGCAGTGTTGGCAGTTCAAATCCAGCAGCAGCTCTCTAGGAGCAAGGCTGTGCCTCCTACTCCCACCAGGGCAGTGGTGCCCCCCCAAAGAAAACAATTAGGAAGCCAGTGAAGCAGTGAAAAAGTCAGTTATTAGTTAAGATTGGGAGCAGTAAATCCAGAGATAGTCCTGAAATAACAATTATTCAATAGCTACTTTTAATTTTCAGAAGAGGTGCTGAGTGTTAAGCAATTTTTTTGCTAGACTTGTATTTCTAAAACAAACTAACTAAAATAGGTGTCACTAAGTCACACAGGGAGTGTATCAGAGATCTGTTTCATGGTCATTTCTTGATTGCAATCTTTCCAGAAGCAGATCTTATATTTCTGCAGCATTGTTAGGTGAGAATGAACTGCCAAGACAAGTAGAGACCATGTATGTCATTCAGAGATAAAAATTACCATCTGGACTACAACTGGAAAGATTCTCTTGCAGGCTTCCCTCTATGCTCTGCTTTCTTCAGACCTTCTCTGCTCTGAATGTTCAAAGCATTCACTATCTCTGAGGCAATTCTGAGTCACGACTACCCTATAGGACAAAGGAGAACCGCCCCTGTACGTTTCTGAGGCTGTCAATCTTTCCGGAAGCAGATAGTCTCATCCTTCTCCCCAAAACCAACTGCTGAGCTCAAACCGCTAACTGGTGGTCAGCAGCCCAATGTGTAACTTAATCCATCACCAGGGCTTCAAATTATGGATTAGAAGTCTGAAAGGTTATATGGAAAAAAGGATGATCAGAAATAAGCAGATTTAATATACCATGTTGTGCTTATATGAATCATCACTTAGAGTTAGCAGAACCATGATTTGTTAGTGTCCCGAGGTGTCTTATACAGCAAATTCAATATTCTCTGGATAAAGAGATCATTCTCCTAGTTTAGAATTATTTAGTTAATGTGTGACACTCAATCACAAATAACTACACATGACAACAGGAAACAGATGCAAAGAACTATAGAAACCAACTCATCTAATAACAAAGACACCACCCCTAGATTTAAAAAACTGTGCTTGATATGGTTAAGTAATTAAAAGGTAAGTTAATAAGAAGTGATTGTAAAAATTAATATAATAGAAATGATAAAATAAATTCTTGGTTCTAAAAAAGTATATCTGGAGTTAAAATGAACAAAACTTAAAATTAGTTTAAATTTTAAAAATTTAACTGAGCAATAAATGAAAATGTCATGTCAAATGCTATATATTATACATATTTCATGATATATCAATAAGCAGCAATTAGAATTTAACACTAAATACAAATATGAAAGACAAAAATGATGATCACTAAGCTAACAGTATAGTTAGTGAAGTTGTAGGAAAGATTAGGAAAATAATCTTTAAAATGAAAAAAAAAAGGATCAGATAAGACCAGAAGTAATTTGAATAGAAAACAGCTGTACAAAAAAAAAATCAGTAAAGCCAGCAACTAATCTTTGAAAAGGATAAATCAAAAAAATATCTAGCAAGATCAAAGCAAAAATTAGAGCCATGAATCACTTCAGGAATGGGAAAATAAACCTTAATCGATAGATGCTAGAAGCATTAAAACATAATAATAAGGTATTATGAATAGTGTCATCCCACTACATCTGAAACTCCAGGTGCAAAAGAAAGATCCTCAGAGAAGCACCAAGTAGAGAATCTGATTTGAGATGTACACAAAGTCAATGATGCTGAAGTCATTCAAGAAGTTGATTTAATCATAAAATCTTTCCAGACACATTAGAAAATTTGTTCCTGCTGATTTCACCTTCCAGTTTTACAAATAATTATGGAAAAATTATCCTAAACTTACATAGTCTTCTAAACAATAAAATGGGAGAGTTTCTGTTTAATTCTATGAGACTATTATGGCATTGATAGTCAAGGCATTATGAGAGTGGCATGATGGTGATGGTTGTAGGCATGGTCCCGGTTTGACTGTACATATGGAAATTCTAAATACAATATTTACGAATCAAAAAAAGAAAAGGAAAAAGATATTTGAAGGCAGATTAGACATGTTAGAAGAATTTCTCAGAAGAAATGTTATCAATAGAGCCGGTGAGACATGTAAGGGGACGAGAGAGGGGCAAAGAGCAGAGCACACATAAAATTGGCTAATCTTTTGACCAGGTGGCTAATCCAAAAAAGAGCAAAAGAGAGAGACGAATAGTAAAGGAGTACTATGATAAAATATATCAAATAAAGTGACTGTAGGTTAAGCATTATTTTGCTAACTGTAAGGTCAGTGGTTCCAATCCTCAGGAGATAAATGAGACTGTCTCCTCCCATACCCAGCTTTGGAAGTCTAAAAAGGGTTGCTGTGTGTTTGGTATTGACTTGATAGTAGTGGGTGTATTTGCAGGTCAGTCTATTAGCACAAGAAAGAAGCAGGTCTCAAAATATGTGTGAGTCCCATGTTACGGAATTGAATGACTCATAGCAATCCTAGAGATCAGAGAAAACTGAATCATTGTTTTCCAAAACTGCAACCTTTTAGAAAAAGACCCCTGATGGTTCAGTGCTTACAGACTGCAGCTGCCAATGATTTGGTGAGAGCCGTCATTTAAAGAACCAACTGTCTTGCAGGAGAAGCAGTAAATGAAATTTCAGGGCAGAGGGTTCAGGGTGGGGGTGGTATTGGGTGGGTGTAAAAGGGAAATGATGTCAAGCAGAGCAGGAAGAAAAAGCATGTTTGGAGACTGATTATGGAAGCAGTAGTACAATTCTGCTTGATGGGATTGAAATTTGGAATGACTTAACATTTGTATTACCTCCCAAGAAATAATAAAAGAACTGCCATAAAAATACACAGATTCCAGAATGGGTGTGTAGCTAACGCTAAATCCTAGCTCCAACTTAAAAGCCATTAGCTCTTATAGCATTGTCCTGCTTGATACTTGCCCTCGGGAAGGGAACACAGAGGAGCTCGGTGCTATTGTAACAGGTGGTGAAGAAATTAGATGGTACCAAGATATTAGATAAAACAGCTTCTGGTCTTAAAAAAAGCTTGTCTCCAAACAAGCAGCCATCTAAGAGAGATGTCAACTAAGTCCACGTGGAAGAAGCCCACCACCATCAGTCACCGGAGGGTTACAAATCATATAATCTGAAGTACAAGGAGGGAATAGTACCTGCGCCTACTGTGTGAGAATCTGGTTTGCAGAAGATAATGGATGAGATTGGGATCCCAAGATACATTTGTGGAACTACATAGGAAACGAGGCCCAGTGAACAACCTTTATTCACAATTGAGGAATAGAAGGGTAGTGGTTACTAAAGAGAGTGCATTAGAGAGATAAGTACAGAAAATCAAAGGCATAAACCTGACATGAACAGCTAAAATTTGCCAGCAGATTCTCCCTATGATACATGCTGGACCTGATCTGATTTTCAAAATTTTCTGTAATTTTGGTTTGCATTACTTGATTGGTGTGTATATTGCAGAGCGGTTATGCCATTGACTTCACCTTTTTGAAGTTGTGTTATATGTTTTTCCAGTTTGGGTCATATGTGTATGAAAGCCAAGATTGATAAATCTGCAGAGACAGCAAGTAGAATAAGAGTTTCAGGAGCAGGAGGTACAAAGGTGGTGGGAGGTGAAGGGGAGACGATGACAAGGTGTCCATATAGAAAAAAAATGTTTGAAAACTGATTGTGGATGCAATCATATAGGTCTTCTGGACATGACTGAATTATGGAATGGTATGATACATGTATTAAATCTCAGCTAATAATTTTTTTAAAGAAAGATGAGTTAGGAGTGGTGCACACACTTTGGACTCCAAGATCCCTGAGGGGTGGGCCCAGGGGTGTGACAGCAGAAGGGTAGATAGGAGGGGCAGCAGCAGGGGCAACCAAACCAAGAGAACTAGGCGGAGTAGTGCAATTTCTGATCCATGGAAAGGGAAACTGAGTCCCTTCAGGCAGCTTGCTTCCCTGCAAAGCCAGGAGCCTCTCTAAACAATCCATAGGGAAACTAGGCTTGTAAACACATGGAACTAAAGAATTTGATGAACCACACCTCTTTCTTAATAAAGCTCATAATCTTGAGTATCATCTACGAATTACGTGTGGCCATTGAAATAAAATGATCAATCACAGCAGAGACATAAGAGTGTGTAATGGGAGAGTGGTGGGCTCCAGAATTGGTGAGGAAAGGGGGACAATGGAGGGATGTCTGATCTCCGCTTCTTCGGAATATGCTTCAGCAGGTAATGTTAATGAAGGTGATTCTCTCTTCTCCTTGTGAAGTCAAGAGAAGTCAGAAGGCACCTTCAAGTTAATTTTAACATTTCAACACAAATACTGGATAAGAAAGGGGGAAACTTCTGTTTTAGAAACAGCAGAAAAGAGGACATAAATACCTTTATATTTCAAAACATCAGAATAAAGAAAAATAAATATTCAATATAGAGGAACTACAATATAGAGGAACTAAAATTAATTTTTCAAAGGACTAATAAAATTCACAAAGGCATTTCTGATACTGATGGGGGCGAGAGGAAGGGGTTGGAAAACAAAAACAATGTACCGAAATTAGAAAAGCAAACGTAGTATAGATGGCAGTCACTTACCTCTCTGAAAAAACAAATCGGAGAGTCTTGAAGAGTAGGTTTGTCCCCTGTCTGAATTGGAGAGCCCGCAGGTTTGGCAGAGATCAAGGGTGGCTGACACTCTGGGAAACCGAAACTCAAAGTAGCTACCGTCGAGCTGGCAGCATGCCAACTCCCCATTACTTTCGTTTTCCAGAGGATCAGGAAATAGCTGAAAGAAAACATGGAGCAGCTGCACACATGAAAAGGATCGCTGCACACATGAGTAGATTTCATGTACTTGTCCATGAAAAGATAGCCATTGGTTTAAAATTTATGAGCAAAAAGGTAGCATTTGCAGTACATTTCACTATGTTCCCAACGACATGCATTTTCCAAATTGTTTTTCAAAACAAGCTTGGACTTGAAATGCTAGGAAGAACCCTTTCTACTCAAAGAAAACAAAACTTAAGGGCATTCAATGCATTTGTCCAAAATAACTTTGCCCATAGTGTGGTGGCAGGCCTGGATAATACTTGAAAAAAAATCAATCCTGCCTGCACTGGCACAGATAAAAGGTCAGCTTTTCATGAATGAGTAAGATAATGGAAGTTTATTTTCTCTTTTCATATTCACTTTTTCAGTATTGGTCATAACTCAGGGGGGCATCATGGTGAGGAAGACAAAAACTCCTTGTTCTCTCCTCTTGAAATATACTGTGCAATCATGGAGACAGATGCACACAAAACTAAATTCGTACGTTAAGTACAATAATATGAGAAGGTGCAAGAATATTTTGGAATCAGAACAAAAGTTATCTGAAAATTAATTTGAAACTGAGACATAAAACTCAAGGAGGGGGAGGGGACATCAAAAGAACACACCCATCACCAGGGATTCTCCAGGTGGGAGAAAGAGTCTGAGTAAGCAGCAGGCCTGTGAAGAAACGTGCCACAATGTACGCATTTATGTATTGTGGAAAAAGATGTATGCACCCCCAATAAAATGATTTTTTTAAAAAAAGAAAGTAAAGGGTTGGAAAAACAATGAAACCAGGGAGATGATGAGAGTCCAGAGAGATCCATAGTAAAGACAATGGCAAATTATTTATACTCAGAAAGAAAAAGAAATAACAAAATATCATGATCAAAACTGACTGTCTCAGAAATAGAGTGCATTCACTTTTATCTGGCTTCACAAACACTTCCACAAAGTTAGAGTCTTAAAGTTAGCATCTCCCTTTCTATGGATTGGGTATCTGGTATAATTCAACTGAGGCAGGGACTTTGTCTCCACCTGGACATTGTTTGTGTTCTCTGGAAAAGAATCTGTTCCTAAGTTGGATCACATTACCAACAGATGGATTCTTTGCGGCTGCAAGACTGACATCCCAATTTTTTTTGGCTCTCGGTTTAAGGCCTTTCATAATTCTTAGAAGATGGTTAAAATTTCTTACTGTAGACCTTACCCATAGAAGGGTCAAACCAGATGAAAGTCACAGATTCCTTTAAAGTCAGCTACCAAATCTCCCTATGTCAAATCCTCATCACATTTGGAGCCTTTCCCTCTCATTCTTCCTCAGACTTACCAAGGATAATCTCTCTTTATGAAATAACATCCTACAACATGGAGTCCTGCCAGAATGTAAAATTTAAGGACCGGGAAAGAGAAGATCATGTGGAATGGGGATTGGCATTGTCACTGCTGGTATTAGATGGATCGTGACTGAAAGCAGAGCATGTTAGAAAGCTGTTAAGTTGTCTTCTATTGGCTGTGTCAAGGAATTCCACTTGTGCACATGTGGAACATACACAAAGATGAAAGGCTCCTTAGAACAGCACCAGGGATTATCAGGATATCATGTGTTTTTAAATTAGGCACGATGCTCACCTGGGTTGTATCCTTTCACCAGAGGATGTGTGTGTGTGTGTGGGGGGGGGGGGGCGTGTGGTTACCTGTTGAACGGCTCACTTCACGTCAGTGGTTCGGAAACACCAGCTGCTCCACAGGAGAAAAATAGTGTCTGTATTCCCATAAAGACTCACCTTCCTGGAAACCCACAGAGGCAGGGCTAGGCTGTCCTGTCTATTGAGCCATGGTGAGTGTAAGTCAGTTCAATGGCAGCAGTGAGGGAAATGATACAAGATTTAGGTTGCTGGGGATCATCCCAGGAGTCTACCTAACAAAAGGGCAAGACGAAAATCAGAGAGACACAATTTTAACATCAAACCCACCTGGACAGCGTATCAGAAGGTCTGACCCAATGCATTATTATTGAGAATTAAAGGAAATTAGTGTGCTCCAAGATTATTTAAGAAATAAAATTGATTGAGTGCAGCACTGCAGCCCATTGACTTGGCCGTTCAAATCTAGCAGCAGTTCTCTGGGAACGAGGCTGGGCCTCCTACTCTCACCTCCAGGGGGCAGTGATGTCCTCCCCCAAAAAAGAAATAAAATTGAACCAATAGGTGAGTAGTGTAAACCTACCAGTCACTCTATGGGAGAAAGTTGTGGAATTTTGCTTCTGTTAAAATTACAGGCTTGGGAATTTAAGGGGCAGTTTTATTCTGACCTCAAAGTTCTCTATAAGTGAGAAACTACTTGATGATACATTTGGTTTGGGGGTATTACGAGTGTTGGAAAGAAAACAAGACTTCCTTTAGTTGCATAACTCTGTTAACTAGGCAAATTGTGTGTCTATCCGCATCTTCAGAGAAATTTGAAGATATAAGTAAAGTGGTGATGGAAAATGAATTAAGATTAAGTTTTCCTCTGAAAGAAAAAGTATCTAGAAATCCAGAAGAATCTTAAATAAACTAATTACAGATAAAATCATTTATAATTACTCTTTATGCTAAAAAATTGGAACGCCTAACTTCTCACTGAAGCACACAGTGAGGCTGTGCCTACAGCAAGAGGAAAATTAAAGGCAATGGGGAGTTTAAGGTCATATCATAATAATCCTTTCTTACTTTAGAAATATTTTCAGATACTGGACAAATGTCAGTAGAATATGGTTAGTCTTCTCTTAAAGAACCAAGTACACATTTATGCCATCTATGCTGTGGCAGCAATGACTTAGTGGTAGAACTTTTGCCTTTCATGTGAGAGACTCCTAATTCCTGATCAATGTACTTATGAGCAGCCACCACACATCTGCCAGAGAAAGCTTGTGAATTAAATGTTGCTGCATATGTTTCAGTAGTTTCCATATGAAGATTGACTAAGCAAAAAGACTTGGTGATTTACTTCCTAAAATTAAAAGATAAAACCTATAGATCACAAACACCCAATGTGTTCTTTTGAAACTACCAGCATACTTTAAAGATTTGTTGATTGTATTTTTTGTCCCTTGGAAAAGTCTTTTCAGAGTACTAGTTATTTTTAAAGAAATAAAGCTTTTAAGAGATGTATGGATGATGATGTTGTATTAGAAATCAAACTGAATATGGAAACTATGGCAGGGGGAAGCCTCTTCCCATCTCCTAAACCCTGGATTAGTGGCAACATCAAGTTGAAGAAAATGTCATGGTAGCCATGCCTGATTTACCCAAAGATGATTCCTGTGGGAAAGAGGTCAAATATGCTTACAACCTCCTTTATTTATTTTGATACCAGTTGTGATAACTGGGTTGGTTTTGAGTCAACTTAACTGGTTCAGGATTCTCAGTGGCTTGGCCATTGGCACCTAGTAATCCCCATGAACTGACCTACAATGATGTCATCACAGACAACATGTTGTAAACGCTGTAATGGGATATTAGAGTGATATGCAACACCCTTACTCAGAGGAGAACCCTGATGTACTCAGAGAGGATGGCTTGCTTCTAATATTAGTGGATCCTGTGGAATGCCTGCCTGTTTTTAGTGGGGTCTAGGATCTGGACTCTAGATTCTTTACCTGACTCATTGATCACTTTGATTTAGGTGTTAGCCAACAGCCTGCCATATTGACCATTGGGTCCTGGGAATCAGCAACAGCCTGACATCTAACCTGATGATCTTGAATTAGGTGGTTTGTGCCGCTGCAAGCCTAATCTACTGAAATGGGATTCATACGCCTCTTGTAGCTACCCATATCCATATAAGGCAATTGAAAAGACTCTAGCTTTGGTAAGCACATCTTAGACCTCACAGAAACCTCCCTGATTTTCAACACTCTAAAAAGGTCATTTGCGGCAAATGCATCCATGCAATACAATGTGCAATCTCCTGACATCTGCTTCCTTGAATACTGATGTGGATATAAGGAAGAGAAAATCCTTGGCAAGTTCAATTTTTTCTCTGGTTATCATGATTTTACCTATTGATCCCATTGTCAGGATTTGTGTTGTCTTTACATTGAGCTGCAACTATATCAAAGACTGCAATTATTGATGCCCATAAGCTAGGACTTCAAGTATGCCTTCCTTTCAGCAAGCGAGGCTGTGTCCTCTGCTTATTGCAGGCTGTTGTTAATGCTTTCTCCCATCCTGATGCTGATTTCTTCTCCACATAATCAGACTGCTCTGATAACTTGGTCAGCATATAGATGGACAAGTATGGTGAGAGGATACTACTCTGCTGATTGCCTGTCTTGACTTTAAACCATGCCATGTTCTCTTGTTCTATTTGCCTAATGGCCTCTTGATTCATGCACAAGTTCTGCAGATGCACAGCGAAGTGTTCTGGAATTGGTGAGGAGACGTGTCCAAAGGGCATTCTGTAAGAAAGTCCCTATCCAAGAACACACAGCTTGACTTGCTCTGAGGCCAGGAAGGGCACCCCCTACCCACAGTCTCAATGCTGCTTCCCTGCTCTAGCTCATGATCCTGGTATGACTCGTCTGCTGCCTTCCCATACAGTGACCTGAGATGTGTTTCATTTCTGGTTTCTTAGTGGTCATGTGCTTCTCTCTTCCTGTTTCCTTTTTTTTTCAAATGTTAACAATTATTTTTATTGGATGGAATTATCCAAACAATAATATTTTCTGATTTTTAGAATTTTGTCTTGCATTTTATACCAAAACTTCCCAGCTGCACAGCTTTTTCTGTCACACAGAAAGTTGAAGCTAGGGGCTGAGCCCCGGTGGCGTAGTGGTTGTGCGCGGGACTGCGGCCCACTGGGACGGAGGTTCAATTCCAGCAGTGGGACTGGGCCTCCTATTCCCACCATCAGAGAGCAGTGATGCCCCAAAAACAAAAACAAAAAAAGAAAGTTGAAGCTAGAAATAAAGGTCTTCAATGGCCACTACTGGAATATTTTATTGACAGTGTTCACTACTGTTTGGGTCTTCATCCATGAATTGACTTTGAATGGCTAGCAATTCTTTTAGCCATGGGAATAAGAATTATGTATCAAAAATGGATTCAGTAATATCTATTGAATTCTGTGTTAAATTTCTGCCTACTCACCTTACACCAAAATAAAGACTATTTTTTTATACAATAAGATGAATGCGTCCTCCCTTTGTTGGCCAACCAGACCCTCTTCCCATGCTCATGTTTTCATAAGCCTCCTATGCCAATTGTTAAATGGGTCCGTTTATACACAGTTGGCAAAATTAACCAGTTCCCTCTATTGAAGTTCCATATACTCTATTTGCTTAGTCCTAAAATCACTTGATGGGAATTATATAGACTATGGATAGAAGAACCATACCAAGTAATTTCATGTCATTTCACAAGTAGTGAATATTCTTAGATCTCTCTGAGGGAGTTGCCCTATAACCTACTCTCCATAATTTAAACAAATAGAATGGTCAGGGTTGTTTTTGCCAAGTGGGATCTTCCTATGGTTGAAGAGAGGGCCATTTTAAAGCATAGTGAATGTATTCCATGCTATTCAGGAAAATGCAAAGACCACAGCTACCTCATCTATGTGGATCATAAGAAACCAGAGTGGGAATCTTAGAACACTGCTCTGTACTCATGAGAAATCTGTATATGGAACAAAAGGCAGTCTTTTGACCACAGCAAAGGGTAGTGCGCGATTTTAAATCAGGAATGTCTTGCATCAAGGTTGCATCCTTTCACTATACATATTCAATCTGTCTGCTGAGCAAAATCATCAGATAATCTTTTTCTCCACAGCTCCAAGAATTGTCAAAATATCAAGAGGTGGTTCAACAAATGGAAGTCTCCATGACAACACTCATTCCTCTTTCCCAGCATTCCTATATATGGTTGAAGATGTCCAACATGCCCATTCCATCAGAATGTGCAATTATTCAACAATATCAACATTACAGGGAAGTAAAATCTTCCTGAAGATTTTTTTTAAGGGTGCAGCAGTAAATACCAAAGCAGGAAGCTTCCAGATATTCAAGTGAGAATCAGTGGATGATGTCAAACAAATGATACCCTTGATGATGACAGACAAATCTTAGCTGAAAACAGGATATCATAAAAAGATGATTTTATGTGTTTTATTGGTTGATTACACAAAGCATTTGACTAGATGTATCAAAAAGAAAATGAATAAAATTGCAAGGGTTGAGAATTCCAGAACACTTAATTGTCCTCATGTGGATCCTATACCTAAACCAAGATGCACTCTCTGAACCATGAATCACTAAAAGGCTATATTTTTTCAATGTGTTTGTTCATTTGATATGCCAGTCAAATAACCTGAAAAACTAATTTATATGAAGGAAAATCGTGGCATCAACATTGGAAAAATACTCATCAACAACTTCCAATATGCTGAAGACACATTTTGCTTGAAGAAAATGTGGAGGACCTTATGCCCTATTGATGAAGATTGATGATGACATCCTTCCTGTGGTATATATAAAGAAAATAATCCTCATAACTGTATCACTAAGAAACACAATGGTTTAAATAAAAGAAAAGACATATTATCAAGGATTTCATTTTTCTGAGATCTATATTCAATTCCATGAAAGACACCGTCAAGAAATCAAATATCATATTGGTTATATCTACTGCAAAAGGTCAGTTTAAAAAGCAAAGGTCTTACCTTGAGAACTTATGTATGGCTTTCTTAAGCCACAATGTTTTCAATGATCTCATAGGTAAGCAAAAGCTGGAAAGTGAACTAGGAGGCTTGAAGGAGAATGGATGCATTTGAATAAAGATGTTTGTGAAGAATATTGGATGTGTCATGGACTGGAAAAATAACAAACATATCTGTATTAGAAGATATACAGCCAGAATGAACCTTAGAAATGAAAATGATAGGAAACTGTATCGTGTGCTTTTGACATGTTATCAGATGAAACCAGTCTCTATAAAAAATATCATGGTTGTTAAAGCATAGTATCAGCTTTAAAAAAGCCCCAAGGCTCTCCAAGATGCATTGGCATAGCAGTTGTATCAATGGTTCAGACAGCACTAATTGTGAAGACAGCGTAGCATAGAGCACTGATTCCTTCTGTTGCATACAGGGTTGGTAGGAGTTGGAATCAACTGAAGGACACCCAGCCACATGGCTGAAACTAAAAGAAGTCTGTGAGTGGTGCAGTGGTGAAGGGCTGAACTTCTAACTTAAAGGATGATGATTTGAACCCCCTCCGTAGCTGCTCTGGATTAAAACCTGTAGTCGTCTGCTTTGGAAACCCTGTAGAGCATAGAACGGATGCCCACCTTTGATATAGTCATGCATCAAAATCAACTCTATGGAAGCTAACCAAAATAATTCGTTTAACAAGTTCTTTTTGCTCTTTATTACATTTCAGTTGACCAAAATATCCCACAACATTCAGGTTATAAAGTCATTTTCTTCCTTGATATTTGAAAACACTCAGATGTTTAAAAGGGTCTAAATATAGCACCAATATGTCATAATAGCCAGCCATATTTAAGACATGTTTTTAGGTGACAATCCACTCCACTTTAATAAGACTACTTATATACATGAATTTAGCATTGAGGTAAATATTATTTATAAAACCTTTTAGGGTAAGAATTTATTGGATACCTTTAATAGAAGTATTTAAAATATTAAGCATTTATTGGAACACTAGATATAAAATACACAAAAGTTAAATAAACACATCCTTGATGTATTAGCTGTGGCTTTTTGATATTCTAGCATCCTAAATCACACAGATCAGCTAGCAGTAAGAATGGCAATTAGTAGAATAAGGTATTGGAAATCTTCTGGCTAACCAAATTCATTGAGTCATTGAGTCAATGCTGACTTACCGAGACCCCTTGTAGTTTTCTGAGACTATAGTAGTTAATGAAATTAAAAACCTCAATCTTTCTCCCACAGAGCTTTGGAGGTTTACTGTTGTAACACCAAATATCTGTGCATAATTTCTAACATGCAAACATGATGCACCACGAGAACACTTTGTTCTAACAATCTGGCATTCTGTGATGCTCATCATCCTCACACCATCACAAAAGAAAATGATGGCAGCTGGTGCCAGGCTACAAAAAGATACAGTGTTTGGGGTCTTAACGGTTTGAAGATAAACAAGAGACCATCTAGATGGGAAGCAACAAGCCTACATGGAAAAAGCACATCTGCCTGTGCAATCATGAGATGTGGATGAAATCAGGTAACAGGTAACAGAAGATCCAAAACAACAAAAAAAAAACCCAACATATTGTTGAGAACAAGGGGAGGGGGAGTCTGAGCAGAGTCCCAATCCATCTCTAGACAGTAAGATATCCCCTCACAGAGGGGTCATGTGGAAGTGATAGGACTGATGAAAGACATGATATTCCTCTGGTGCTTGGAGGTTTTCTGATCCCCCACTATCAATCCTGTCTTTCAGGTCTGGCTAGACCAGAGCATGTACACTGATACAGATATAGGCTCATGACACACGGAATCCAGATCAGGCAAAGCCCTCAGGAACAGAAATGGGAGTGGTGATCCCAAAAATGTAAAAGGAGGGGGAGGAAGAGAGAACTGACTGCAATGAGCCTGCATAACCCTGCCTCACCCTCACCTGAGTAAATGAGACAGTGGTTGGTATAAGATATGAAAGTAATAATAACTTATAATTTATCAAGTGTTCATTATCATTTGGAAAGGAGCTGATACTAAGGGCTCAAATAGAAAGTAAAGGTTTAGAAATTGATTATGGAAGCATATGTACAAAAAAAGCTTGATACAACTGATGTATGGAATGTTATATAAGAGTTATAAGAGTCTGCAATAAAATGATCTTCAAAAAAATGAAAATCGACTCCATTTTATTGTAATATACCTAAGCTCGTTTTCTATCTCTTTCTCACTCTATTTTCCCTACAATAACAGCTATGTGACTTGTCTTTGCTAGAATTTATGTCTTTAGTATTTCAAATACCATCAGGGACATCTAAAGTGAATAGATTTCAACATAATAAGAAAAGAAGAACATCTGAAAAGAAGAGGAGTTCAGCACAGTAAGAACAAAGAAGGAATTGGCTGTCCACTTCTGTGGAATAAGCCACTGAAAAATCTTGCAAGGACTAGACAAATATTATCTGATACTGAAAATCTCAAGAGTGATAGCAGATTTGTCAGATATAGTGCAATCAGAATATGACTGAGGCACAACTGCCTTCTCAGATTAGAGTCAGCCACACTGACATGGATGGAGAAAAGTCTAAGGGAATAGCAACTTCAGAACCTCCTTTTGCTGATCAAGAATGACTCAAACTGAGAAGAAAAGGCTGCAAACATCAACTAATTAATGGAATCTAGAATGTGCAAAGTATGAATGTAGTAACATTAGAAGTAATAAAAAATGGCTGAGCCCCAGTGGCCCAAGTGGTTGAGTGCGGAACTGTGGCCCGCAGGCTTGGAGGAGCAAATCCATTGGCGGCTCTCAGGGGCAGCGCTGGGCAGCTTCCACAACCACCAGAGGGCAGTGATGCCCAAAAAACAAACAAACAAACAAAAAACCCGGAAATAATCAAAAATGAAAGGAAACACAGAAAGATTAAATAAACACATAAGCATTGTTCTAAGATCAGTTAACTGAAATGCACTGATATTGGTCATTTTGAAACATAAAATCACATGGTTCACAAAGCTAGGAATAACAAATTCAAAGGGAAAAATATCACAGATCATCAAAAAGGACATTTCAAGATTTATCTTGAAGTACAATGTTGTGTGTGAGAGATAATATCTATATGCATTCAAGGAAATCAATTTAAAACAGCTATTAGTCAAATCTATGCAAAACCACTAAGCCACATTATGAAATTGATGAATTTACCAAGGTCTCCAAGCTAAAATTGAACAAGCAAACGTGCAATTAAGATGCACTGATAATTGTTTAGAAAGAGAAACGATAGTTGAAATATGTGACCTTGGTGATAAAAATTAAACCCAAGATCACAAGAAAATTTTGCATAACAAACAGCTTTATCATCACAAAAACTTTTTTCAACAACACAAAGGCATCTATGCAAATGGACTTCTCCAGATGAAAACACAAAAATGAAACTGAAGGCATCTTTGGAGAAAGATTCTGAAGTATCTCAGTGTCTGCAGTGAAAAGAAGCCTCGGATATGACTATGAAACAGATCATCAAGTGCTCTATGTAAGCTCAAGTTGAACATGAAGAAAATTTTAAAAAATCCATAAGCGATAAATTACGACCTTGGTTATATGCTATCTAAATTATCGGATCTCAAACACAGATTTGATGCATTGATCACTCTTGACAGAAGACCTGATGAGCTGAGGGAAGACATCAAGACAATCATACATAAAGGAAGTAAAGGGTAATTAAAAACACAGGAAAGCAAGAAGAAATCAAAGTGAATGTCAGAAGGGACTCTGGAACTTCCTCTTCATCACAGAGCAGCTAAGGCAAATGGGAGAAACATTGAAGACCAAGAGGTGAACAGAAAATTTCAAAGGGTTTATCAAAAAGACAACGTCAGTTTTGTAATAAAATGTGAAAAGACCTAGAGTTAGAAAACCAGAAGGAACATGCTAAGCAGACATTAAGCTTAAAGAGTTGCAGAAAAAGTATATAATTCAAGTTCCAGTATTGATAGACTCTATGGACAAAATATTGAAGGATGCAGAGCACTTAAAAAGAATATAGAGAGCTGAACTCCAGTGGCATAAATGGTTAAGGGCGGCACTGCAGCCCACGGACTTGGTGGTTCAAATCCAGAGGTGGCTCTCAGGAGCAGCACTGGGTAGTTCCCACGGCCACCAGAGGGCAGTGATGCCAAAAAACAGAATATAGAAAGAATATATAGAGTCATTGTACCAAAAAACTTAGTTGACATTGTACCATTTCAATAGACAGTATGTGAGCAGGAACCAATGGTACTGAAAGATGAAGTCCAAGCTGTAGTGAAGCCAGTAACCAAAAACAAGCCTCCATGAACTTATGGAATAGCAACTGCAATGTTTCAGCCAGCTGCTGAAGCACTGGAATCACTTATTCATCTATGCCAGAAAATTTGGAGACAGTTGTCTGGTGAACTGCCAGAACTGGAGGACGGCATCTTTAACAACCTTTAATATACAGTTGACAAAACCTTGTTTACTAAACTGAAGGATAGTTGTGCGAACAAAACAAGGGAATACTGTGTGGTTTAAAATCAGGAAATGTGGTCACCCCCCACCATACTTATGCAATTTATATGCTTATCAGAGAGGCTGGATTATATGGAAAAGAATGCATCAGGTATGGAGAACAACTTATTGGAGAAATCCATATTTGTAAGAATTCCAAAGAAAGGTGACATAACAGAATATGCAAATGATAGAACAATGACTTTGATGTGTAATCTTTGATGGAGATCATTCCACAATGGTGACAGCAACACATTGCCAGGGGTTCAAACTGGACATCGAAGAAGACATGTAGCAACAAATATCATTGTTGCCTTCAGGTGAATCTTACCTGAAAGCAGACGATTTCAGAAAGATGTTTACTTGCATATTCTGAATATCCAAAGGCATTGTATTGTGTGGATTGTAACAAACTTTGGCTAATTTTTGGAATCACGGTAACTACATTGCACTCATGAGGAAGCTACATGGATCAATAGACAGTCGTGCCAACAGAACAAGGGAATACTGTATGGTTTAAAATCAGGGAAAGTGTGCATCACAGTGGTCACCTCCCGCCATACTTATGCAATACTGATCAGAGAAGCTGGCTTATATGGAAAAGAATGTTGCATCAGGTTTGGAGGATGACTTATTAGCAACCATTAATATATAATTGGTATAACCTTGCTTACTAAAAGGAAGTACTTGGAGCATTTGCTGATGAATATTAGACATTGCAGTCTTTTGTATAAACTATAACAAAGAAAACCAAAATCCTTGCAAGTGGACCAATAGGTAAATTCATGAGAAATGGAAAAAAAGATTGACTTTATCAAGAAAACATCCTCTTGATTGAATCCATAATCACTTCTCAAGGAAACAAGCAGTCAAGACATCAAAAGACTCATTGCATTGGGTAAATGTGCTACACAAGACTTCTTTCAA
>PVJH01005741.1:0-56089 GCA_004026705.1 Nesogale talazaci
GAAGCACCCTTTTGAAGAGGAAGGTGGATGAGGGGAGAGGTAAGTTGCTTTTGCTTCCCAGTGTGATACCTGCAAGTCTAGGACAAGATTCACTCTCCTGCCCAGGGGTGTCCATGCAGGCAAGTGGTGTCCACTGGCTTGAGAGAAGGGTGGGGGGAGGGGAGAGGTAGAGACACACTGACGACACACACACACACACACACACACACACGACTCAAGCTGGAAGGACCGAGAGAGGCGGCCAGGCAAACAGTGCAGTGAGAATGAGTCAGAGGAAGAGGGCAGAGAGATGGCACTGGGATGGAGGAGGGGAGTGAGAAACCAGGGGAGGAGTGGAGGAAGAGGAGGAGTGGGGAGGAGTCAGGTGCAGAGACGTAAAGGGTCCAGGGATGGGGTGCGAGGTGGGGATAAGCTGGCCTGGAGCAGGGAAGCTCCATTATCCCTGAAGGGGACTCTGCAATGAGGGGCAGCCCCAGCAGGAGGCAGGGGATGGGAGGGTGAGCGGGCACGTAGATGGGAATGTTTGAGTGTGAGGGAGAGTGTGCGTGCCAGAGGGTGTGACCGTGTGCGTGTGAGAAGGTGAGCGGGGCTGTGTGACTGAGTGCTCCCTCATCCAGGCAGACGTGGGAAGCGGGAGGGAGTTCTCTCTTCTTGTTCTCGGGCCTACAGACTGCCCATTTTGTATTCAAAAGATGGGTTCCTATTGGAGGTGACCTTTGCTCCTACTGGTAGGAGCCTTAGTGGCATTGCTGGGTAAGCATGCTGGACTGCTAACTCCAAGGTTGGAGGTTCGCATCCACTAGCCGCGCTTGGGGAGAAAGAGGAGGCTGACTGCTCCCGTAAGGATTTCCAGGTTCAGAAACCTTATATAGTGTTCCTGTGCCCCAGATGTGGGCTTATGATGGAGTGAGGGTGAGTATTGATGTGCTATTTAAAATCATTATCCTCAGGAAGGAAGCACCAAGGGATGACTGACTGGTCCTTTCCATCCATCCATGTGCCCGGCACTGTGATGGGGCAGAAGGAGCAGAGGGACAGGCCCAACAAACTCACGTCCACAATGGGCTGCAGCAGTGGTGGGGGCAAGAAGGGGATGCAGAAAGGTCAATAGGATCCTGACTTAACAGACACTGTGTATCTGGATATTGAGTATCCCACATCTTTGGGACTGGGTTTCTTACTTATAAAATGGGCATCTTACTTGTAAAGTGGGCTGGGCTCTCTGCTCCCCGGTTCAACAAGAAATCGTGTTTCAAGGTGCCTCACGTGCCTGAGAAGTGATAGGTTCTCCACACTCGGGCCTTCTAACTGCGGTCACTGGTCAGAGGCTGCCCGCGGGTCCCTTGGCCTCAGTTCCACCACGTGGTGGGGCTGGCCGACTTTGGATCTTGAACATCCAAAGTTGGCCAGCCCCACCAGGGCCCTCCCTAGCTCTTGTTGAGCAGGCCTGAGGCAGGGGCTGTGGAAGAGGGTGGGCAGGTGCTGCACCCCCTGCAGCCCCACACTTGCCCTGTTTCAGCATACCCGCATTGTTTCTGCCTGTCCGTGCCTCTTCCTCCAGGAAGCCTTCCAGATTTTGGGGACCTGTCAGCCCCTCCCAGTTCCCCAGGTGGCTCCCCACGGGGCTTGGTTCTCTTCTTCACACCCGCCATCCTCCATGAGACCTCACACAAGAGCCTGCAAAAAGCAGATTCCAGTTCCTATTTCCAGAGGGGCTGGGGCATTTGCTGGCCCCCTGGGCTGAGAGACCACAGTGGCCCAGGGCTATTGGGGGTAAAGGACTGCTGCTTTCCGGAAGGCCCAACATTTCTTCTTGGGGAGGGTACATCAGGGATACCCCCACCCCAAACCCACTCAGGGGGTCCAGGAAGTTGAGTGTGTCAGTGTCTCTTGAAGGGTGGGGAGGGAGCTGAGAAAGAGTTTAAGACCAGCTCTGCTAGGGACGGACCTTCTGTCCTTGATCTGAGTCTCAGTTTCCCAGCTAGAAGACAGGAGGGGAAGCTTGCTGGTGGGGGAAGGGGAGAGCATGCTCTTCTCTGTGTAAGGCCTTGGACTTCACCTCTCCAGCGCTGCCCCTCCCCTAGTCATAAATGCGCTGCAAAGAAAGCTTTAAGACAAGGCCCCCGCCCCACCTGGAATCCGCCCCCAACCCCCCCGCCCCCTTCTTCCATGGGAATCCTGGCTCCATTTCAGGTGGGCGTCGGGTCTTGGCAAGCTGAACCCAAACAGGAGGACCACGTCACCGCACTCCATTCCCCAAGCGTCCCCCATAGCCGGGGCGGCCCAGCCTCGGCCAAGGCCGGCAGGCTCCGCCCCTTCTCCCGTCCTTCCCCCAGCTGCGCTGGCTCGGCACGGCGAGCCCCCTCCTCCCCGCTCCGCCGGGACGTGCCATTCACCAGCATCACTTCTGGTCCCATCTGCAGAGCGCCCCACCCCCGGCAGCTAATCCCCACAAAGCCCCGCGCTGGGCCCAGCATGACAAGCAGGCCCGGCGATGCTTGCGGCTCGGCCGAGCGTGCTCCGAGGGGCCGAGGCGGGATTCGGCGCGCTGTCACTCTCCCCGTCCGCGCCTCTAATTGGATTCCCAACACGCAGAGGTCAGCAGAAACGCCGGGGAGAGGAGAATCAAAGGGAAGGGGGCGTCGGGAGATAAAGAGAGGCATTCTTCCCTGGGCCACAAAGACTGCAGCGGGAGAGGGTGGGAGGGGGCTGGGAAGGGACCCCCCCACCCCCCATGGGGGGCTGCCCATCTGTAGGGGGACTGGGGAAGGAGGGGGGGCGGGGGAGGAGTAAACTGGAGCCGGGGACCCGGTTAGTGCTGCTTTCTGGTTTCTGCACCCACGCCCTCAGCGGACGGGACAAGCCTGCCACCCCGCCGGTGGGGCCCAGGCATCCCCCCAACCATCTTGGCGCCTCTTCTCCAGGGGGGTCCTCTTCCAACATGCAGCAGGAAGGCGCAGAAGAGCACCCGACCTGGATCCCATTCCTGGCCTGCCATCTACTCCCTGGAGGTTCTCCAGGCTCAGCTTTCTCCCTCAGGAGTGGGGATGACAGCCCCGAACAGGTCAGGGGGACATGGAAGGCTGGCACTCGGAGAGCCCAGTCTGACATATAGGGAGAAGCAAATGTGCCCATCTTCCTCCCAGAGGCCCGGGTTTCTCTTCTGGCCTGTCCACACCTTAGTGCCGGGCATTGTGGGGATGGAAGCCTCTCTCCCCAAGAGGAAGGTCAAAGTGCTGGGTAAGCACAACCCCCCAGGCAGGTGTGAGGGAGTGCTCCCCACTGAATGTCTCCACGGTCACCTGGGCCTACTTGACACAAAGAAACCAAGGCTCCAGGAAGGGAAGTCCAAGGCCACAGCCCTGCAAAAAGAGAGGGTCAGAGCACAGAACCTGCCTCCCAGGCGGTGGCCACGCCCCCAGGCTCTCCATGAATGATAATCAGGCTCCCCTTATCAGTGTTTGGGGCACACAACCAGTGAGGGTGGGGGAAGAGAGGAAGCCTCGCTGCAAAACGGAACCGATTTGCTTGGAGAATATTGGGGCTGTTGCTTTTGGTTCATGAAAGAGACATGAGGAAAACCTCAAAGGAGCTTTCTAAGAGACAGAAAATCAATGGCCCTGACATCCCTGGCCCCAGAGAGCATGCACGCATGTGCACCCAGCACATACACACACACACACACACACACACACACACTCCCAAATGCCCATTTCCAGGTGCATGTACATAAGGGACTTGATACAACACAACAGACAAGTGTCTTCTGCTGGATCCCTGTGTGTGTGTTTGTGTGTGTGTGTGTACGCGCGCGCGTGTGCGCACACGTGTTCACCTGTGTGACCCAGCAAGGGCCCGTCTGCGCACGTGCATGTACAGACACCACCCACAGGGAGACACACACATGTGTTAAGCCCTTCTTACAGTCCCATCCATGTGTGGACTGGTCCTGCACATGCAAGTGTGGCCCTGCCTGCAGACAGATGCCCTGGGCGTGGCCAGGCAGATGGAGCCACACACATATCCAGGGGGATCACAGCTCAGTGGCTCTCTCTACGAGCAAGCATACTTACGTGCCCCCCCTGTACACACCCCATTCCAGACTGTGTGTCCACGATTATATGCCCTGTCCACTCAGGCAAATGCTGGGTCAGTGGTGCCCATGTGAACTCATATACACTCCTGCAGGTTCAGTACACACACACACACACACACACACACCAGGGCTGCTCTATGCTCCCCCAGCACACGTATACACATCCCTCTCGGGCCTCCAGAGAGCCCCCACAGACAGCTGGCTCTGACAGCGGGGGGTAGAGGGAGGGCAACTCGCTGGGGTTGCCAGGGATACCGAGGGGCCTCTAACACACCACCGCCCAGGCAGCATAAAGCCGCCAGCCAGGCAGCGCAAAAGGGCCAGCACCATTCTCAGGTCTCTAAGTGTTGCTCATCAGAGGGCAGCATCTTTAGGGGAGGAAACCGAAGGCTGGTGTTCTGAGCTTTGTGTCTGGGAAGGTTTTGTTCCTGGGAAGGAACCAGCGGCGTCCTGCCAGTAACCCAGGGCAGGGTCTTTTCTTTCCCAGCTAACACAAGGTCCTGGGGTAAAATTCTTAGCTTCCATATGGGAGGCCCTGATTGGATAGCTGACATGCACGCACCTGACATGCAGCCACAGCCCGTCTGTCAGCACACCGTCGTGCAAGTGGATGTGTTGCAAGACTGGGTTCCAATAGGTGACCCAGCACATGTGCACACAGACATTCTCATGACCCATTTTCAAGCACATGTACATCTCTCTGGCTCCATACAACAGAAGCAAATACGTGCATTCATGTTGATATAGCTCTTTTGTATGTGCACCGTCCCACATACATACACCTACCTGGCTCAGCAAATATGCTTGCAGTCGATTTCAGTGGAACTTCCAGACTAACATGGAATAACACACCTTCTGTCCCACCAGACAATAGGGACCCAATAGGGACTAAAGGCCTGGTGATCTACTTCAAAAAACAATCCATGAAAAGCTATGGATCAGAGGATGTACACTGGTACAGATAGGAACTGGAAACATAGGGAATCCAGGACAGATGATCCCTTCAGGACCAGTGAGAGTGACGACACCGGGAGGGTGGAGGGAAGGTGGGGTAGAAAGGGGGAACTGATGATAAAGATCTACATATAACCTCCTCCCTGAGGTACGGACAACAGGGAAGTGGGTGAAGGGAGACATCGGACAGTGGATGATGACAAAATGATAATAATAATAATTTATAAATTATCAAGGGTTCGTGAGGGAGGGAGAATGGGGAGGGAGGGGGAAACGAGGATCTGATACCAAGGGCTGAAGTAGAAAGGAAATGTTTTGAGAATGATGATGGTAACAGATGTAGAAATGTGCTTGACACAAGGGATGGATATATGGATTGAGATATGTTGTATGAGCCTCCAATAAAATGATTAAAAAAAAAAACCAAGCCGATGGATCACAGTTGTCCACTCTGCCCCGCTCGTGGGACTGGGCAAGATTTCGTCTCACTGCTCACTGGTCCCCGTGAGTCGAAGGTACTTAAGCTGCAGCCAACGAGAACAACGCTGTGCGGAGAACCAGCTCTCTAGGGCCCACGCCCCGTTTGGGCCTCGGCCAGAACACACCTCCTGCTCCACCAGACAATAGGGACCCAGGCTCAGTGCCAGGCATTTTCTTGCT
Organism: Nesogale talazaci; assembly: GCA_004026705.1. Classification (NCBI taxonomy): domain Eukaryota; kingdom Metazoa; phylum Chordata; class Mammalia; order Afrosoricida; family Tenrecidae; genus Nesogale; species Nesogale talazaci. Next base: position 5,711 of record PVJH01005741.1, read on the forward strand.
GTGTGGACTGGAGCAAGTTACTTGATTTCTCTGAACGGCTTCGTCACAGGCAAGTGGGAGAGAGGAAAAGCCCTGATCCTTTCTCTCCGCTTGGCCTCGCTAACGTGTGCTGATCACACACCAAGCGCCAGGCTCTGTGCCTCTACGCTTCACTTGACGCTCTTTCAAGTCCTCACAAATGCCTGGAGCATTGTACTCTTGGTCTACGATTAGACCATTTGATACCCTGGGGAAAGCCAGGTTTCCGGAGGCGAGTCACTTGTTCAAGGTCCCATAGGCAGTCCAGGTTGGGCCAGGATTTGACCTTAGGTGGCTGATTCTATAGCCCAAGCAATGACCTCATTAAACTTTCCAGCTTGTGGGCATCTGGGGTGTGGCAGGCGCCGTGGAGGTCACGTTTTCCACATTGATGGTAGTCATAGCTCCTTGGTTTCTCTCGAGAGGGCACCACGAGGACCAGGCAGAACAGAAGCAGAGGCGGGTAGTCCTCATACAGATAGATGGTGGAACTGAGCGCCGGGCCAGGGGAGAGGGGCTCTGCCACGGTCTCCGGGCAAGGGGAGGGGGTCAGGACTCAAATATGGACTCAAGGCCTCCAACTTTGCAAGCTGCCCTCTTGTGGCTTCATAAGAGCACGTGGTTGTTTAACAACATGCCATCCACCGGTGTCTGTCAGATGCCAAGTGGGTGCCCAGGAGCCTTGGTTCTTGAGGGGCGATGATCGCCGACTGGCCCCAACTTAGCTGCAGACACAGGAGTCCTGTGTGCAACACTCAGAAACAGTCCTGTCTGGAGAAGGCGCACCCTTTCCCTGCCCCCCGTGTGCTTCCTGTCCAGGGTGGCCCCCGGAGCCTGTGAGCCTGTGAGGGCCAGCCCATTTCATGAAGAGGGACCCATGGCCCAGGGGATGCATCAGACCCGGTTTCACTGTGGTGTGTGTGTGTGTGTGGTGTGAGAGAGAGTGTCATCTGCCCCCACTCACCCCAGAACCAGAAAGCTCTTGATGATGAGAGGAACAGGTCCCGCAGCCTCTGCTCTAGGACCTTTCTGCGGGGCTGGGCAGGCGCAGAGGGACTACTTATTAATGGGGAAAAATAATAGACCGGGGATGTCCTTTAGGCCTCGGTGCCAGGAAGGACCTGAGATCTTATGAGAAGTGCGGAAGGCCAACAATGAGGACGGACCTCCCACCATGGCGAGAGAATCCCTGGGTCCAGAAACAGTTCACTCAAAGGCTGGGCTGGCAGAGGTGCAGTGGAAGAAGAGACTGGCATTCCACTTCTGAACCATCACAGTCACTGAACACTAGGGGGCATTTCTTCATGGATACACATGGGGACTCAACAAGCAATTGGATCGTTTGGTTATCTATCTATCTATCTATCTATCTATCTATCTATCTATCTATCATCTATCTCCCCACCCTTTTCTCTTTTTAAAATCACACCCAGAAACATCATCCCCAGCCCCAGCACCACCTGCTGGGCACACAGCTCTAGCAATCCTCCCCTCCACCCCCCGGGGGGGGGAGCCTTTCTCAGTAGCCTCACTTACACGAGGGTCGAAGGGTACAGTGTGTGACACCTTCTCTGGACGACACCTTCTCTGTGCTAAGCACTCTCCTAGACCCTGGGATTGCAGTGGCCAACCAAGCAGACAAAGACACTTCCCCCCCCTTCTGCCCCCCCACCCCCCAGCCTCTCCAGGCTCACAGCAGGGCTGAGGGAGGCAGGCATCAAGGAGCAAGGAAATGCTGCAGCCTGGTCAGATGACGATCAGGCAGCTCGAGTGCAACAAAGCAAGGAGGGGTTCAGGGAGCACATGTGGGTGTGTGAACGTGCGGGCTTTTAAACGAGGCTCTGGGGCCCGCCACGTGAAGGTGAAGTGGAGACGGAGCGCTGAAGGAGGTGAGGGAGCAAGGCCTGAAGAGAAAGAGGTTCCAGGCACAAGAAATTGCCCGGAGTGGAGGGAACAAGGAGATGAGGCCAGAGAGGTGGGAGGGGGTGCTGTGGGCCACTGGGAGGGCTTTGGCTTCTGCTCCCTGTGCTACGAGGAGCCACGGGGGGGTACTGAGGGGAAGAGGGACCTGATCTGATCTAAAAGGGTCCCTCTGCCTGCCCATGGAGGAACAGATGCTACAGGTCAGGGTGGGTGCTGGGTAGAGATAGTGGAGAGCTCTGGTCAACCAGACCCAGCTGACAGTTGGGCTTGGAAATAGGTAGCCACATGGAAGTGGCTGGGGAAGTAGACATGGCTTGAAGGTAAGGCAGCATCTGCTGGGGGGTTGGGTGTTGGAATGACAAATAAAGGAGTCAAGCATGGACCACACCTTTCAACTTTCAGTGATTAACTGGGAAGACCGTGTCCCATTGGTTGGGGCAGTGGCGATTATGGGAGGCGTGCGCTATGGGACATGTTGGACTGTGGGGTGCAAAAGGGTTTTTCTCCAGGTTGTCTCCCCCAAATATATGTCAGACCTAAGACACGGCTGGCCACACATGGTAAATGATTGTAGCACACTGGCAAGCCAGCTGTGCAGAAGTTATCTCCCTAAAGGCATCAGCCGTCCAGAGCCCTCAGACTATTGACTGTGCCACGGTAGGTGGGGCCCACGTCCTTCTGCTAAGGGTAGTGGATTGTTTTCTTGAAAGGAGAGCCCAGAGACAAAGTCGAGCCCACTCAAGGTGGACCAAGTGAGGCTGCCATCTTAAATCCAGGGTCCGTCCATCTTGTCACGTATGTTCCCTTCATCCGTCCCCTCCCTATTATGTGTACACCTCAAGCTCATCCCCTTCCTGTGATGCATATGCCTCTCGTGCAACCCCGTCCTACGCCGTATATGGTTACCGTAATCAGGGGGCCTTGCACGCTCCTAAATAGATACAGGCCTTGATCAGGAATAAAGAATTATCTTTTCCTCCCGCTCTCTGCATGCACCTGGCTGCTGAGATCATGGCCGTCCAGAAGGTGAGCATGCTACCCTGAAACGTGCCTGACCCCTTTATTTTGCCTGCCCTCCTACCTTCTCTATTCTCTGGGACCTTACTATAATCTTTCCATATTAGCGCCGTACAATTGCGCCTACCGACCCGCGATCTTGGTAGAGGCTGGCTTGCTCTCACATTGGAGCTCCGGGGGGGAGGTGTCCAATAGACACAGCCGTGTGAGCAGGACTTCAGAGAAGAAGCCCGGGCTGGAGTCAACCCAGAGAAGGCATCTAAAGCCAGAGGGTTGGAAGAGATGAGCCGGCGAGAGCAGAATCAGGAGGAGACCAGAGGCTGGCTGGGCCCCAGGGTGGAGAGTGGACAAGGAGCAGCAGGGGCCAGCCACCGGACAGCACCGGGGAGGGGCCCCAGAAGAGAAGTGGTCATGTGCCAATGACTGCTGCAGGTTCAGGGAGCCGAGCAACCACTGGTGTGGAGACACGGGGGACACTGGTGCTCTTGGCTTGAGCAGTATTGGTGGGTTGATGGAGGCAGGCGGTGAGGGGAGTCCGTGGATTTGAGAGAGGTCAAGGCCAAGCACCGCCAGCAAGCGAGTCCCTCGTGTTGGCCCCTCCAAGCAGAAAGCCTCCAGCAGCCCCCCTCACCTCACTGAGGCGCAACTTCTTCACTGGAGGGAGAGGGATCGGGCTGGCCTACTTCCTACAGCTGTTAAATATCAAATGAGATCATGATTGGGGATGGGGGTGGGGGAACTGTTACTAAATGTTACTAAAATGTGACACATATCCCAGCAGCAAAAGCAAAGAATTGGGATTTCACTTCTGGCTTCATCATCTGTGTGACCACCGGCCGTTTCTTTAACCTCTCCGAGCCTCCACTTTTCCCGGGGTGAAATGGGAATAGGAACAGGATCCAACCCCCGGAGATCCAGCAACGTACCGCCCATCCTGCCTGGGGCCTGGGGCCTGCCTTACTGACGCAGCACACTGTCTCTTCTGCCTGGGATCTGATTTCTGCTCTTGGGCACCCAGGGAGTCGGGAGGGGAACCTTGAGTTCAGTGCTGAGCCTGACTCCGTTTTTATGACCATCCCGACTACTGGTCCCCTGGGTCCTTTCCTGTGAGGGGAAGCGAGGACAGGGGACCGGGCGTGGAGATGGGTCAGGTAGAAGTGACTCACGCGTGATTGTGGTGAGTGGCCCTCTGCTTTGGCTTGTTGGGCAGACAGGTGACCTGCTCAGAAAGCAAATCCCTGTGGTCAAAACCCAGCCAAACACCCCTCATGAGGCCCCATGGGAAAGGCTGGGAAAACCAGCAAGGGTTGGGGTGCTGGGGCTGGCCCTCCCCTCAGAGTGGCCCCCGACTCCCCGACCCATGGGCTGGCAAATCTTGGTGATTGTTAAGGGTTTGCTCACATCCTGCCAAGCCCATCCACCCTCTCCTCTGCCCACTGAGGATGGAGACGGGTCTCCTGGAGTTTCAGCGACACCTCCGAGTCCCGTCCCTGCAGAGGTTCAGGTAGTGTGGGCGGGTGGTCTGGCTGAACAGTGAGGGACTCCCAGAAGACCCAGGCTCAGGAATCTGGAGCACTGGGTCGAGTTCTGGCTTTGCAATGAGACCCTGGGGATGCCCTGTCCACCCTTTGGAAGTCCCTGCCTGGCTCCCAGTTTCCTTGAGCTCAAAGGGTGCTGATACCCCCTGCTTCTCCGCTCACATGGGTACCATTCAGATCAAAGTCTTCCAGAGGGTAAGACCAAACGCCGCCCAAAGGCAGCCTCTAATCTTTTCTCGAACGAGGCAGTAAATAAATACTGTACATATGCAAGACATTATCATTACAAATGGCATTTTCCCCTCCAGCTAAGGGAGGGGGAAAAGGGGTAGTTTGGTACAGTGTGAAGAATTCTGATTAGGGTTGCAGGAGGCCCTGACTTCGGCTCAGTCTGACAAGGTGGGTGACCTTGGGCAAGTCTTTTGCCCTCGCAGCCCCCTAAAACCCCATCGGGATGGAGTTCCACAGATGAAGGTTTCAGGGGGAGTTTATGAGCCCTGCCACTGAGGAATCGATACCATAATGCCTCCCCTTCCCAAGGGAGGCATCCAGGGTGGAGGGAAAACTTGGAAGCCGGGCGTCAATTCACCTTCTTACTGGCTGTGTGGTTTGGGCGCTAAGCCCTTTTCCTTTACTGAGCCCAGTTTCTTGCCTAAGGTTCCCACCTGGAGGTTGGGGGGGGGGGCTCCCCGGGGGCACAAGGAGAAGCTGCAGATGGGGGCTGAAGACAAAGGCCCCCAGAGAGGGGAATCCCAGCAGGGTGGGGCTCAGGCCTGAGCGAAGCCTGTGGGGCCTGAGCCAGCTGCCGCAGAGCAGTGAAAATCTCTTAACCACACAGAATTGTTAACGGCTCCCAAATCCTGTTGTACCACAGGCTTAGAAAGGCTTAAACTGTTAAATGCATAAACTTCCTCAATAAACGGGCCTCTCTCTCTCTCTCTCTTTCTCTCTCTGGCCAGATCCTGAGGCCCGCCAGATGAAAAGGCAGCGGTGGTGGGGGCGGGTGGGGGAGCCCCAGCTGTTTATGGTCCCGCTGACGCGCTCTGGAGGCGGCCTGTGACCCTGCGGCGGCCCGGTATTGTCAGGGTCGGGGTGAGCCAGGCACTGGTAGGAAAGCACAGGGGGTTCTGCGCCCGACGGCCCGAGTTCTAAACCCACACCCTTTCCAACCGAGTCTCCTTGGACCAGTGGGTGACCTCTCTGAGCTCCGGTCCCTTTTTCAGTCGAGCAGAGATGACCGTACCTTGCATGGTGGGGTCATGGTGTGTTCCCAGGAGGCTTTGGGCCAGTGTGAGTCCCTAGGAGGCCTTGGCTGACACCCTCAGGAAGCCCCAACGGGCAGCATGTGCCCCCAAACAAGTCTAGGATGCAGGAAGGGGCAGGGAAGAGGGACAAATGGAAATGACGGACAGAGGGAGGAAGCAGAAGGGTGCCTATGCTGAGGCGATTGCAACTAATGTCACAAGACAAAAGGCGTAGAAACTGTTGCACAGACAACGGCACTCTTGACACATTCGTCCAAAGCAACAACATGCCCCCGCACCCCCCAAAGAAGTCGAAGACGTCTGAAGTGGGGGTTACAAGGGTGCAGACTTGCCTGAAGTCCTGGCTCTGCCACCGACGTCACTAAGTGCCCCTGGGCCCTCATCTGGGACATGAAGCTGATGTCCCCTGCCTGGAAGGCTTGTTGGGGGATTCATGGGGGGGGGGGGGGTCCCCGCACACGCATGGTGTGCTGCTGGCTGCTACAGAGCCCTAGCAGAGCTGTGCTTCCTCGGGTTGCCAATGCGGTTTGTTGCTGAGTTTCTTTTTCTTTAGTTTTATTGGCTAGAATGAACACGTCATGCAAGTCAGTAGTTCAGTCATCGTAAGAAGGGTGTGCAATCATCACCACCGTCAACTTGGGGACATCTTCTTTCCTGTACCCACTGGTGGTGGGCTCCCCATTTCCCCCCACCTGCCCTTTCCCTGGCTCCCCAGACAGGAAAATGCACAAGCTGTCCATGAAAGAGGACCTGGCAGCAATGATCGTGGAGAAAGAGCTCCATTTATCTAGGAAAATCAGAAGATACTAAAGTTTTAGGATAAGTGGAAAGTGGGTCCAACAGGAGGCCTAAGAATAAGGTTTTGCTTTTCAGGCTAAGTACAGCTGTAAAGAAACACTTTACAGTGGACTTTGGGAGTGGGGCTGCCCACATTCCTAGCCTACGGACAGTGGGATTGAACCTGTGACTCAAATGCATAGGGACCCTGCACATGGATTTTGGGCTTCCTCTGTCATCCCTAGTGTTTCACAAACCAGGTTCTTAGAATGTAGGCACTGGGACCGCTCCCTCCTCTGGGATTGGATCTCATTATTTACAATCCTTGACTCATACAGAATTGGAAACCCCATTGGATGAACTGGGCTTAGCCATGTAGCAGAACGAAGGAGCGGAAATATTTCCTTGAACTTTAGGCTGGCGCGGGAGAAGCAGATGAACACTATCCCAAGGTTAGGGAACTGGTGGTCATTGGACTTTGGGTGGGTTCAGACCTATTGGGGGGTTAAGGGTGCCCAAAGAATGACCACCCGAGACCAACAGATATTTGCTGCTTTCATGAGCTCTCTGTCTTTTTGTGACGGTGTTGATCTATCAGGCATGGTTCTGCCTTTGAAAAGGAGTGTTCCTGAAACTACTGCCTTATCTCCAACCCACATGGCTAGTGTAAATAGTGTCCAATCATGCAAGTTCTGAAGAGGTACAATTACGATTCACCTATTGGAGTCCAATAAGATGCACTACACATGTAGAAAATAAGCTACTCAACTGTGGTTCCCATTGACTAAAATCATGTGACTATCAATAGCATTATCTTAAACCCCCTAGGGATGGTCTATGGGATAGTTCAATAAAATGATAAGGATGTTTCTAAAACAGAACCGGGGATATGTAGAAATCAAAGTCATATGAATGGACTGCAGTCATAATTTAAGAATAATTTAGTTCTTCTGACCTGGCCCTGCCTGGCACTCCACCTCACGAGGGAATCACTGCTGATATGAATGCCATAGTAGAATGTGGTGAAGAAGTCAGATGGTACCCTCCTATCAGGACAAAAACAGCATCTGGGCTCTTAAATGCTTACCTCAAAACAAGCAGTCATCTAATGAGGAGTCAGCTAACTCCACACAGAAGGAGCATTGCAGCTCCTGTGACCCAAGGATTATGACCAATGCTTTTTGCTTCTTAAGAAGATCACCAGGCATTTCTTCTGCGGCACCCTGGGTGGACTCAAACCACCAGCCTTGTGATGGCAGTGGAGAATGCTAACTGTTGTGCCACTAGGGACTCTAGCATGGGGTAAGCTGGGTGAGGGGAGGAAGGGTGGCTGTGCCCTCCAGCCACAAGTGAGCCAGGAGTGGCCTTTCTTCTCTGAGAGCTTATACTCTTCAGCATAAGGAACCGAGACCCCCGGAACTTCTCCATCACCAAGCTTTTGCCCCAGGACCTGGCTCCATCCTGGCCCACATCTCTTGATATGAAAGCCTGTGGGAACTCCTCCAGGAAGCCCTTCCAGTTGCCCCAATGGGTTGAGATCCCTCTCTCCCTTGAGGTCCTGCAGGGCCGGAGCCCATCTGCCCAGTACCTCACGCCCAGCATCTCTGGGTCTCCTCAGGGACCAGAGAGGTGAGCTGGGCAGGGCCCAAGCTCCTCATTTCCCAGGGGAGGAATTGAGACTCTTCCTGGATGACTGCTCTTCACAGAAGCCAAGGGATGGGGACACGAAGGCCACTCAGGCAAGACTCGGGCCTCGGGTATAAGGAGAGTGCATTCAGCCACCAGCCTCTAAGTCAATAACTCTCCATTAGTTGAGGAACGCTTGGTTCACATCCATGGCCACTTCACGGATCCTCTCTAGGCTGAGCACATCATCAGAGAAGCTGGAGGAGATGAGGGAGGATAGAGCACCAAGAGAGGAGGAAGACTTAGTCACAGCCTGTGGTATGTAGGCCAACTTGCTTGTTGAAAGTAAAGAAGAGTGAAACCCTTGCTGATTAAGATCTAGGGTTGTAGGCTCCCGTGTGGATCACAACTCAACGCAGGGAGGACCAAAATCCTCCCACCTGGACACATAGGTCACAGCATGATAAAGGGAGAAAAAAGTTATCAAGGATCTTATCTTGCTCAGATCCACCACCAGTGCTCATGGAGGCAGCGGTGGAGAGATCAAGACACCTTGCATCGGGGAAATCTGCTGCACAAGACCTCTGTAGGGTACTGAAAAAGCAAGGCTGTTAGTTTGAAGACTAAGGTGCGCCTATGCCAATGGGCTCCTATGCCTGTGAAAGTTGGGCACTGAATAAGAATCAAGGACTCTGGATTGTGATGCTGGAGAAGACTCTTAAAGGCACCGTGGACTGCTGCAAGGACAGGCACATCTGTGTGGAAAGATGTAAGTGCTCCTTAAAGGGAAGTCTTTCAAGCTTTGGACATGCTGTCAGGAGAGACCAGTCCCTGGAGAAGGACTGGCATGCCTGGCAAAATGGAGGAGCAGTGAAAAAGCAGAAGGCGACGATGGACACAGGGGCTGCCTCGACGGCGCGGGCACAGGAACAATGGTGAGGACGGTGCAGGGCCATGCAGTGTTTCCTTCCGTTGTGTACCCATAGCGATATGGGTGGGAGCCGTCCCGATGGCAGCCACGGTTCGGTGCCCAGGATCATCATTTGTACCACGGAGTCAACACCAACAGGACAGCTGGTGTCTAATGGAAGCACGGAGCATAGAATGCTGGGTACACAGCTCCAGGTTCCTGGAATTCCCTTTTGCCTCTGCCTCACTGGCCCTTTGGCAGCATTGGCTCTGAACCCTGGCACCCCATCCTGTCCTGCTCCCCCAAACACATCGCTGCTTCTTCCAGGAAGTCTGTGCTTTGTCTAGGTCAGGGAGAGGGTAAAGTTATATATATATATATATATATATATATATATATATATATATATATATGACAGTATCAGTACACAGTAACAGTATCATTTCTGATCATATTTTGGGGGGGCGGCTTTAGGCCTTCTAGTCCATCACTTCTGCACCTACATCCTATAGTGCTGAGGAAAGGGCTTTGCCTGCAGGAGGCCTCCTCGACTGTCCTGAGGGCCCCAGGGCTGAAATCATGGCCCAGCTCAGATTGGAAGCTTCCAGAGGGCATGAACTGGGTGCCGTCAGCTCAGGGCTGGTGCTGGCAGGTTTCCAGGAATGTGTGAGCAAAAAAAAAAAAAAAATTTTTTTTCAAATGCCCAAGTAATTGGAAATTGGTGTTGAGTGACTGCTGGGTAGATAGATGGCTGGACAGACAAGTTTGAAATTAGAACAGATGGTCTGAGACCAAGGGAAAGAGCTTAGATTGAGACGAGGAAGGAAGGAAGGCCCTCAGTAGTTTGAGTACAGCAGCCGGAGCCTCAGTGACCCCTGCTTGGGCAGTCTCAGCCTTGCCCACCACCTCCCCCAGCTGGTGTCTCCACCCTGCCCTTGAAGGAAAAGAGCATACTTTCTGGGTGAGGGTCTGGACCTCCCCTCCCACTTCACATTCCGACCCTTACACCCTTTCCCCAGCCAGCACCAGCTGTGCCAGCTGGCACCTCCTTCTGCCTCACCCCAGGCTGTTGACCACGCCCCCACTCCCACCCTCCAGTTACCCCAGACACATCTGGTCCAGCCTCTATGGAAAGGGCTGGAGCTGAAAATAGGGTGGAAAGAGGCCACCCCGAGGGTGGCCCATGATCCATTTCTGAGGGTCCAGAGGGGACCCCCTCGCCTCTGGCTCTTCATTCCTTTGTCAAAGAAGCATGGGATTCTGGGAGTAAAATAGAAAGTGAAGCCACAGGCATAAATAGCCCATGCTGGCGAGCATGTGGGGAAAGCGGCAGTCTCTGAGGCTGCTGGCAGGGGAGTAACTCGGCCCAGCCTTTCTGGAGGGCAATTTGGCAATGGCTGTCAAGAGCTCTTATAAAAGCCTATGCCCTCTGACCCTGTGATTCCACGCCTGAAAATGTATCCTACACAAATACCTGCAGCAGCAGAGCTAGAAGCCAGAGGAACAATGAAGTCCAGTCCGGCAGTTGGTTTAAAGAGTGAAGAAATGGCACACAGTTGTTAGTCAAAAAAGGGTTCGTGAATACGGGTGGGTCCTTAGTATTATGGGAAGAGTCCCCAAACTCGCCTGAGCATGGCTCTAACATCGGGGGAGAGTCACGACATACCAGTCTTTCAAAAGTCCACGTGGACTTTTAGCACAAGTCCACTTTTTCTTCCTTAAAGGAAAATCATGATGCACAAACACCAACACTCCGAAGGATCCACTGCCAGGACTTCCATCATCTCTGGGTGGGCATGGGATTACGGCGAATCTTCATTCTCTCCCTGTTGCTTCTCAGCAATTCCTAACGTGTCTACAAATAACACGCATGGTTGTTGGCGATAAGAAAACAACGTTGTTGTCCTCAAACAACACCAACAACAAAACCGGAACTCCTCAAGCGAGCAAACCAAAACGAAACGGAACTGGCAGAGCCAGTGTCGGTGGGTGAGAACGAGTCCTTGGTTCCTCGCATAACACCATCTTAGCTATTTTCTCATGTTCTCTAAATGCCAGCCCTTCTCTGACGCTCTGCAGATGAGAAAACAAAGACTCAGAGAGGCTCAGCTCCTCGCCCCGGGTCACGCTGCTAGGGAGCAGCAGAGCTCGGTTTTAGACCGGGGCCTCAGAGGCTGGAGGAGAGTGGGGGAGGTGGCTGGCTGAAGAAGAGGGAGAGGCCGGGTGAGAAGCCCAGCAGCTGGGATCAGGAGGGCCGAGTGGGGTGTGTGCAGACCCCCCTTGCTGGCTCGCCGCCCCCTGCCCCGTCCAAACCAAACACTGAGAGTCCCCTCAGCAGCGAGCGCATGGGTGCGCCCACGCTCGCTGAGGACCGGCCTCCAGTCCCGTGGTTGATGGGGTCATTTATCGAGAGCTGGGCAGGCCCCCCCCCCCCCCCCCGCCGTGGTGGCAAGGCTGGAGGCTTCCCCGCGGCCAAGGCAGAGAAGGAGAGAAATGGGAAGCCGAGGCAGGGACTTACTCATAACAAAACTCGTCAAGGTCTGGAGAGAGTCAGAGAAACACACTCAGGGCGCTGGGTGGGAGCAGCAGAGTAGGAATTCAGGGCCCCCCCATGACGGCCCCCAGTGGGAAAGCCCACTGGGAACTGTGATCCTGAGGATGTGCAGGGGCAGGGTAGGGAAGGATATCTCAGGAGCTGTCAGGCCAGCTTGGACCTGAGTTCCAACCTCAGATTCGCTGCCATCACGTCTATCCTGATGCATAATGACCACACAGAACAGGGTAGAACTGGCCCTCCCTACCCCACGTCATGAACTCCTGAAAAGCCCCATTTCTCCCCCAAAGAGCAACTGGTGCATTCGAACTGTTGGCCTTGAACTTAAGCAGCTCAATGCATGCCCCCTTGCACCAGGGCTCCTTATTGAGTGCACAGTGAATAGTGACTCGGGCAAGGTCATGCCCTGACCCCCATCCCCAATCCAGCACTTGCCAGACACCACACGTATCCCCTACCATCACATCTCAGGGGCTTTATTCAATCAAGTAGCCCCCTGCCCCCCCAATCTACCACTCCCTTCTCTCTCACTCTTCAAGGCTGAGTTCAAATGCCACCTCCTCCATGACGTCTTCCCGGCTTCCTGGTCTGAAAAGACACTGGGCGGGCCTCCGTATGTTTGGCCTTGTTCCCCATGCATGAGTCTCTTGTCTGTCCAGGAGCCACTTAAGGCCAAATCCTTAGTCTGGGGGCTTCTTAGGGACTCTCCTCACCCACCCAGGGCTGCCTCATCAATGTAAGCACCACCTCTTCCACCCAGCCTTCCCTGACCGTCGCGCTAAAGGAGGGCTACCCTCGAGCTCTAGACTTGGGTCCTACTGATTCCCTGTTCATCACAGTCTGTAGTGACTTCACCTATTTGTTCATTCATTCCCCACCCCCTACCTTCTTCCCTGCCCCCCACTGAGACCTCTGGGAGGACAGCGAGTGTGCTGGCTTTGTTCATCCCTGTGTCCCCGCACCCTGATGTGTCTGGCTCTCAGAAGGGCCTCCATAAATAGTTGGGAAATGGTTAAAATAGTGTGCGGCAGGCGCTCAGCAGACGCTTGTCAAATGGCTTCTCCAGGCCCCTCCCCTCCCCCATCTCAGGTAGGGCACAGGTGGGTGCCAGGGGGATATTCACTGTCCTTTGGTGAGCTACTTACTGTATCTGAAACTTTCCAGCAGGGCTTGCCTGTTCCCCCCACCCCTGCCAACAAGCCCCCTTGTGCTGTCTTCTCTCTTGTGTGCCAAAAAAGCAGCGGATTAGTCCCCCCTGTCAAATGATGCTTCAATAGGAAATGTGGCTTTTCACACCCCGCCCTCTGGGACAATCTGCTCACAGCCCCTCCTTAAGTTGAGGGGGGTGGGCTCTCTGGGGTGTTGTCAGCGCCAGGCTTGTGGTCACTCTTTGACTTTGTGTCCTCGCTCCATGCAGCCAGGAACATGGTATCACATCCTATCTCTGAACCAATGACCCTATTACCGATTGACAAAGGCTGCCGGTTTAAAATAGCAGATCCCTGGGCCCACCTGGGAGCCACAGACACAGACATCAGGGGAGAGACTGGAGTCAGGCCCACGGGGTCTGTGGGTGAGCGTCCTTCCCAGAGGAGGCTGAGGATGGCGGAGTTTGAGGGCCCCTGTGAATGGGTCAAGCCACTACGATGTGACACGTCCTGGGGGCTGAGTCATCCCACATCTGGGTGGCTGCAGCTCCGGCCAGAGCAGCAGCTGGTGTCCTGATGAGCTCCCTAATCATGGCAGGGCTCACACCCTGCAGCTGGTCAGGCTGGGCCCGAGTTCGGACTGGCTGTCCCTCCCAACATCACCACTTGCAAGGGTAGCCTCTGACTCTGCTGCCTGTTGTTACTGCCAATCTCAAAGATGGGCCCAGGGATCCCACCTCTGGTGCAGGACCTGATTTGATGACTTCCTTGTCACAGACAGAATGTGACAGCATGATGTCACTTCTGAGCTCAGGCAATAGAGTCCATGACTTCTGTCTTGTCCACGTGGAAACAGGCCCCTCCCCAGCTGAGCTTTCAGATGAAACTGCAGTCTCGAGTCACCGGCACTCTGATCCCTGACTCTCAGAAACCAGGGGGTCCTAAATGCTAGTTACCCCAAGCTGCTGGATTTGGGGGGTTGCTTCTTAAGCAGCAATAGCTAACAAAAGCATCTCTATTCCTGGAAGACAATACTTCCTACAGTTCCACCCTGGGACCCTAAGTCATGGCCGTGCTCAACGGTTTACCATCCCCTAAAGGTGACAGTCTCCTGATGGGCCAGACTGACTCCTACCTCCAGGCCTTGTTCATGGACACCCACTCTCCAGAAAGCCTCCCCCTGGGCCACTCATAGCCATCCTTACAGGGTGATCACCACACGCCTCTCCAGGCACCTCCTGTCCCGTGCCCACTGCCGCCCAAGCTGCATGTACAGTAGTCCCTTGTCCAGCCCGGCTCCTGCGTGGCCGCCTTGTCCATTCACATCCCTCTGCCCCCTGGACTGTGAGCGCCTAGCGGGCAGGGCCTGGCGTGACACTCCTCTGCAGGTCTCCGTGCACAGCATTGCACACAGGTTTGATGAATGGATTTGGTGAATGAACTTGATGCATTTGATGAATGAGTTTGATGAATGAATAAACAATGAACAATGAACAATGAGTGACTGAGATCCCGCTCGGCTCGTTCTGTCTCCGCCCCCTCTTCTCACCACTTCGGCTTCCAAGGCTCTGCGTTTTCACACTCCAGTCGAGGAAACCCAATCTGCTATCTTCCCCAGGAAACCAGCCTCTCCACCCCCAGCTTCCTCATCTCTTTTCCAGAACCACTGCCTCCCTGCAACCTGGAATGCCCTATTACCTTCGCCTCCCCCACTTCCCTCCCCTCTCCTTCTGACTCAGCATTGAAGCCCCTCTGCTCCTTTGACAAAGCACCGCTTGGTCACAGCCCTCCTTCCTCTTCCCCAGGGTTCTGATGTCCCGTGCAGGCTGCCATCACCTCCCCGGATTGCTGCGCCAGCCTCCATCTCACGGCCGGTGCCTCCCCTTTCTGGAATCCCCTAGCCATCCCTCCTAGGACCTTTTTTCAAAAGCTGTCCGGCGTGACCCAGAGGGCTTCCGAGAGGAGCAAGGCAGTCCTTCATACCGATGGGGTCACAGTAACCACTCCTTGGCTTAAGAATTTTCACTGGCGCTTCACGGGTCGTGGAATAAGGTCCAAGCTGTTAACCTGGCATTGGAGGGAGCCCAGGAGGTAGCCCGCAATCTTGTTTAGTAGCGAAGGGAACTGGCACAAGGAGACTTCAACCCCCTCTACCACCACTATCTAGGCCCACATCACCAGAACAGCTATGGCTGGTGGGCATGGCGCTTCCTCACCCCTTTGGGTCACATGGTCTGCTGTTGAGGTATGCCAGGAGTGACGGGTGGGTCACTCTGCCCCTTTAGACAAAGAGCCAGGGTACAGTTCCCACGCTCTCCTTTCCTTCTGCTCGACGTCAGTGCCATTCTGAACAGTGGCCCTTGTACCACCTGGACACTGGAGAAGCCCCACACTGAACCCCGTGCAAACGTGGCCTCGAGCGCGTTGTCACTGCCGCCAGCCGGGCTTCTGCTGCCTGGCATGGCAATGACTCAGTGAGTGGTAACCCATTCACATGTAAATGCTACTTACTATGCCGTATGCGTGTTTAAGGAGCCCGCTGGCAGGCAGTGGAAAGCACTTGGCTTCTAACTGAGAGGTTTGGGGTTCGAACCCACCCAGAAGCTCTGCGGAGAAAGACCTGGCTCTCGCCTCCACAACCTGGAGGCCGTCCCAGGGACAGTTTGGCTCAGTCAGGGGGAGCCTCCCAGACTTGATATTCCATACCAGGGCACCCCCAAAACAGCAGTCACATCCATTCCCTTCAAAAGGCTGCTTCAGATCACTCTGGGGCTACCGCAGCCAAACCAGCTGCCCTGCTTCCACAACCACGCAGAGATTCGAAGATTTTATCCGCACCCCTCTGAAACGCATCCTGGACAGGCTCCAGAAGAGCTCCCTGGGTGCCACCCCCAAGAGATCACCACAGGCTGCTTTGGAAACGCAGACCACAAAGTGCCCCGTGGGCCCCTCCAGGGCACGGTCTTTGCCCGCCCACAGCTGGCACGGACCCCCACCCTCACAGGGCCCGTCCAAGGGCCCTTACCTCGGCAGACGGTGCCATTCTCCACAGCCTCGAAGCCCGCCTTGCACAGGCAGCGGCCGATAGGCACCAGCCACTCGCCGTCGCCGTTGCAGTAGAGCTTGATGGGCACGTCCACCTCCTCCGCGTTGGCGATGCAGCTGCCCCGCGCGGCCACCAGCGAGGTGCTCTCGGCCCCCGACAGCGTCTCCTGGAAGACGGCGCCGTTCTGGATGACGCGGGGGCACTTCCGGTAGAAGACGCGCACGGCGATGAGGGACATGCAGCCGCCGTAGTCCTGGAAGGCCAGGTAGAAGCCGCTGCGGGACACGGGCCCGAAGCTCCGCACCTCGGTGTTGATCTTCATGACCCGGCCGCCCAGGTCCACCTGGGAGAAGCTCTCGTCGGCCGCGATGGTGTCCACCTTCACCCACGGGTTCTCCATCCAGTTGGGGAAGGTCTTGGTGGCCGAGTCGTAGTCGGCTTCGTAGTAGTAGAGGTTGAAGGTCTCCTTGCAGGAGCCCGGCACGCTGGGGATGCTGCTGCAGTCGCGCACGGAGAACTTCATCTCCACGTGGATCCGGTGCGCGCCCCGGCGCCGGATGAACTTGGTCCGCAGCCAGTTGTTCTGGCTGGACTCGAACACGTTGCACACCTGGTAGGTGCGGATGGTGTTCATGTTCTCGTCGTAGCCGCTCACCTCCTCCCACTGCGGGAGAAACGCCAGTCAGCTGGGCACACACAGACCCCGCCCCGGGACGCCTCCCTCTGAGGGGGGTATCCGCGTCACTCCGACCATCCGGGGCTCTGAGCCTCAAGGGGACGCCCAGATCCTGCCCTGGGGAATCCCCCTGTCTGATGGTGGAGCCGGCAGCCCTAGGTCAGAGAATGCCCAGTCTGATGGGGTGGTGGTGGTGGAGGGGGCACGGTCTTAGCCCTAATGATTACCCTACTAGAGGAGGACGCAGCCCACAGGTGGGAAAGGCACAGAGCCTGTTCTTGGTATCTTCGCCGGCCTGGGAGATGTGGCCTTTACTGCCCAGGGTCCACTGAGAGGAGGAAGCAGACAACACCCGGCTCCCGGGGATCTCCCCTGGGAATAGGGAAACTGGGGGAACCCTGCCCTGAGGGAACACCCTGTGAGGGAGAAACAGAAGCTCTTCCTTGGGGAGCACCCCGTCTGCCCAGGTAGCTGTAGTCCTTTCCTGGGGAGCAGGGGGTGGGGGTGGCTCCCAGTCCTATGGGGAAGACCAGCCTCTGTTCTTCTGGGACTCCCAGTCTGATGGGGGAGGGGAGTCCCTCTCCTCTCAGCCCCTAGGATGGTGGAGAGACAGGGAGAGGGGCAGTGCTCTGGGCTGTCACCTGCTACAGCTCCCTCTGAGAGCAGACAGGCGCTTGGCTGCCCAAGGAGAGGACCGGGCGGGCTGTGGAGGCACAGAGCTCTCCGGGACTCTTGTTGGTGCAGCGTGGTACCTTGCTTTGTCTCACACTTGGGGGGCCCTGCAGCAGCCCCTCTCCCCCTCTCGGGCTGCCCTGGAACCTCTGGGTGGGGGCGCTCCCCAGACTCCTTGGTGTTTGCGTTTGGGGACTCTCTTGGAGCCGGGAGGATGTCTGACTGTGGTCTGGCCTCTCAAGGCGCCAGCCTGAGAGCTCACTGAGGGCTCAGCACATCGCCCTTGTCCCTCGTCCACCCCTGGCGGCTCCCTGGCTGCTGGGACAGGATCTCACTGCTTTAACTATGACATCCCCCACCCCTGCATTTTACAGATGGGCGAGAAGAGACCAGAGGTGAGGCTGCCTGACCCAGGCCTAGTCCCAGCCCGGAGCTGGCCCACACTGCCTGCAGCAGGAGGGCCCGTCCGTTTTGCTAGCTTGATAGGTGGCCCTGGGCAAGTCATTTCCCCTCTCTGGACTCCCATCCTCAGACTGCCAGTGTGACTGTGGTCATGGGGACTTTGATGGCAGAGGGGGGCTGGGCAGGTGGCAGGAGGGGCACACTGCCAAGTGGGTGCTCTTTGTCCTTCGGCCTCTGTGGGCCTCGGCTGTCTGCCAGGGCGGGGTCTCTCTGAAGGGGAGTGAGCTCGGGCGGGAAAAGGGCAGCGGGGCCAGTGCCTGCTGGCTCGGCCTTGTCCATGGTGGCTCTGGGGCTCCAACAATGGCTTTGATTTTTATATATATTTTTGGTGGCACCATGTGACAAAGTCAGCCCCTTGCTACAACCGCTGCTCTTCTTCAGAACTTAATTAGAGCACTTAATTAGAGCACTCTGCCTTTCTCCCCTCTCTCTAATTAACATGCGGAGGCCCTGCAGCCTAAACACCCCAAATAATTGCGTCCGGGGGCCCCGGAGCCCAGCCTGGCCTCATTACTGACAGGGTGGGGCTGTGGGCCCAGGCGCCTTCACAGATGGAAAATTGGTGACAAGAAAGAGTCACAGAAAGAGACCTGACCCCAGGGTCCCTCCTATTGAGAGCACAGGCCTGGGGGTGGGAGGGACAGGAGTGGGGTGGCCAGGGGGAGTGGGGCGCTCTCGGAAGCAGCAGCTGAGTCCCAGCGGAGGAGGAGAGGGATGGGCCGTGGCAGCTCAGAGGCCTCCCCAGAGGCTGGGGGCATGAGGAGAGAATGACATTAACACTGACGGCGATGACAGTGCTGATGACAATGGTGACAGTCCTAGCTGCTCGTGACTGGGAGTTTCGTCCACTCCATGCCAGGCACGCTGTGCTAGCCACTGTGCAGCAAACCCTCCCCGCAGCCCTGTGCAGGACACAGTCCCACGGCCAGCTCACGGACGAGGGGACTGCAGCTCAGAGAGGTCCGGGAACTGGCCCAAAGTCGCACAGCTGATTCGAGGCAGAGACAGAGACAGCGTCTCAGGGCTGTCCCCGTAGTTATGAGAGCCGCGTGCAGGTGCAGGGCTGGGAGTGGGAGGAGAGAGAGGAATCTCACCCTGAGGCTGATCTTGCTCTCTGAAATGCACCGCTCAGGCGTGGGCTCAGACAACTGTACCCGGAAAAGGGGAGCCAAGGGTTCTGGTGGAATGGGGACCCGAAATAGATGCAGGGAGGACTGGGTTGCAGCCCTGGATACAAGCTGGAGCCCCACTACATGGCTGTGTACCCCTCTCAAGGCCTCAGCTTCCACGTCTGTAAAACGGAAGTCATCCCTGTCCCTCAAGCGGGAGGTCAGGTGCCCACCGTTGTCTGAGACGGCTCCTGACACCCAGTGGGTTCTCAGGATATGACGGTTCGGCCTCCCTCGTCTGAGAAATGGGGGTGGCGCAGGCCTTCACTTCTCAGGCTCGCCCTGAGGACTTCAGGGACTTAAGGGGCAGGGCAGCCATGTGTTGTCATGGCAACCGGCACTCATCAGCGGGAGAGGACCAGGAGAGGATCAGGAGGATGGGGAGGCGGGAGGCCTGGCTCTGGCTCTTGAGGACTAAGAGGGGCTGCTGGAATGTGAGGGGGCCTCCTGGGACCTGCAATGGAACCCTGGGATTCCTGGGGTACCAAGCGGGGTTTGTGGGTGCACAGACTCACCCCCGATGGAGGATGGACCATCCAGCCCAGTTCGGCCGTTGCTGTGGTAGAGTCCATCAGCGTTTCTGTGGGGGGGAGAAAAGGGTCAGTGGTCAGCCCCACACGTTGCAGCGACTCCGCCCTGCCCTGATACCCTCTGAACAGTCTTTCTTTAGGCCGCCCCACCGTGCCCTGATACTCCTCGGCCCTCATCCTTCAAGCTTCTCCCCCGTTGACCTCCCTCCTCCATTTGATAACCCTCCCCTACCCCCCCAGTCCCAGGCTACAGCCAATCACCTGACTCTGTTTCTCTAAGCTTCATCCTCTCAAACAGTGACTCTCAACTTTCCTCGTGCCGAAACCCTTTCATATAGTGCCTCATGTGGTGGGGACCCCCCCGACCATAAAATTATCTTCGTTGCTACTTCTTCACTGTCATTTTGCTACTGTGATGAATTGTCAGAAAATATCCGGTATGCAGGGTCTGTTTTCATGGTTACAAAGGGAACGATCATGAAAGCATAGTGATTGGTCACAAAAGCTATATGTCATTATAGATGGCGAAATATTTCTAATGACAGATCAATGAGATTCTGTCTTGAAGCATGGTACAGCATAGGTAATAGTCTTGACACCAGGTACTCGTATGTGGGCGCCACTGCATGTGGGCAGACCGCCTGGAGATAAGACCATGGGAAAGATGTGTTTTCCGATGGTCTTAGGTGACCTCTGTGAAAGGATCATTTGGCCCACCAAAGGGGTGACAACCCTCAGGTTGAGAACCACTGCTTTGAAACCACTCCCTCCTCCACCTTCGTTCTATCCAGCTCCTCAGTGAGAGTGGGCCCACCTTTCTAAGAGGGCTCCTTCCCTCCTTTCCCAGGGGAGGAAGGTTTGACCTGAGGCCTTTAGCACGGATTTGAGGCAGCCACCGTGTTTCCTTCAGTGGCTGCTAAGGAATCGACTCTGACTCACGTCTCCTTCCCCGCCACCCCCCTGCCCTACACCCCCAACCTCCTCTCCCCACGGGCATCAGAGTAGAAGTGTGGTCTGTGGGGCTCTTGCTGTCTGCTGTTTTAGACCCAGACCATGTCTTCCTTCTGAGGTACCACCCAGGAACCCCGAGCCCACCAGGAAGCCCTGGAAAGGTTATGGCAGACCTTGGGGGTCTCTGCGTTCTGGCTTGCATCAAATTCTCAAGATCAGATCCTTAAGGGAGCCCCCCCATCGACACCAGCTGACCCCACATCCTGCTAGAGTACCCTCTCCTCTTCTCTGGGACCCAGAGGGCACCCCTGGGTCCCTATTCCTCAGTCTCTCTCCCAGGGCTCAGCCAACTCTGCCACCAAGGTAGAGTCCTGGGGGAGAAGGGTGTTGCAGGTGAGCCCTGCACTCCATGTGGCTAGGTCCAGAGCGGCTTAGGAGTCTCGGACCACCACTGGCCTCCCCTCTGCTCTGGTCAGGGAAGAGCAGGGAAAGGATGGCTCAGAGGGCCAAAGTGAACCCTCTTCTCTCCTTTACACCTTTAGAAACCCAGTGCATTGAAAAGACTTACACCAATCCCTTTAGGACAGTGGCGCGAACCCTTTCATACAGTTCCTCATGTTGTAGTGACCCCTCAACCATAACATTATTTTCGTTGCTACTTCTTAACTGTCATCTTGCTACTGTTGTGAATCGGGCGACCGCTGCGAAAGGGTCATTCGACCCCTAAAGGGGTCATGACCCACAGGTTGAGAACCGCTGCTTTAGGGGACCCATTCAACAAATAAAGCTAATTTGTTCATTTAGGAAACATGTCCCAATGCCAGGCACGATGCTGGGCACCGGGAGACTAGCAAGACCCTCCCATGGAGTAATCCACAGTCTGTAGTGGAGATGAAGCGTGACTACCAAGAGCTAGGGGATAAGCAGGCAGGGAGGTCTGGACTTGATCCTACAGGGCAGGTGATTCCTGGAAAGCAGGAGGAGAGACTTTGATGGTTACAGCTGGACAGGACCCTCCATACTACCAGCTCAGGAAATGCAGATGAAAGGCATGCTGACTTGCGCCACATCTGTGCCCAGTGCAGACATCACTAATCAATCTCTCCACTCTGTGGCAACACAATGCTTCCCAGTACAGTGTGCAGGAAAACTCATACTGGCTCTTTGATTTGCTACTCCTGGTCTACTACAACCACCTCAATTTGGAGAAAGGGCAACTGAGGCACAGAGAGGGGAAACAAATAACTTCCCAAAGAGCATGCAGAAGTTAGTGGCAGAGTGGGTGCTGGGGCTTTCCTGCCTGTAGACTCGTGATTCTTTGAAGGAGTCTGAGGGCCTGGGCTGGCTGAACTAGGATGAGGGGAGTGGGGTAGGGTATCCACTGTCCAGGCTGCTGTGAAGGCCCACAGGGGAGGTAGTGGGCCTTGAACTAGGGCGGGGATGGTGGGGATGAAGGAAGCTTTGGGCCAGAGGCAGTCCAGTTAGACCTGTGCTCTGACAAGGACTGCCTGTGGCTCACATTGTGTCCTTTTGCAGTGGGGGCCTGCCAGGGGAGGTGCGGTGGGGGGGGGGTGCCAGGGACGGTGGAGCCCAGTGCCAAGGGTGTCCTTTTGATGGCAAATTGGAGGGAAGTTCTATTATGCTGCTTTGGAGCTGAAAAAGGGGTCCTTTTCACACTCGGAATGCTACAGATTTTTCTTCCTGGAGAGAACAAGGGCTGAACTTTTAACCTGTTTTCTCTTATTGGCCTCAGTCAGAGACGCGCCAAGCCGGGCTCTCTGCCTGGGCTCGAGAAACAGCTGCTGTGCACTGCAGGGAACAAGAGCAAGGGGAGTCTGCTCCAGAGAGGGAGCGCGTCGGTGCGGGAGGACGCCGGCCAAGCAGGTGGCCCCACCCTTTGGCTGGACTCCTGGGCTGACCCAGACCGAGCACTAGAGGACTCCACAACCCAGAGAAGGACTTCCTTATTGGGCAGATGGGACACGCAGGGTCCACACTAAGATCCGGGACTTCCACGGCCCACCTCTGCCTTCCTTGCATCTGCCCAGCTGCAGGCACCATTCGTGGCCCACACCCATGCGGGGCAGGAACAGGACGCACATAGGCTGCTGGGCTCACGCTCCACTTAGCTGGCTGCACGGAGGTCGTTCCCTCCCACGTAGGCACCTCCATGTATACTGGGGTAGGATTGTGCCCCCACAGGCTTGTCAGAAGCAGATGGCCAGGTCTTTATTCCTCGGCACCTCAGTGGGCTCAAACCTCTCTGGCCTTTTGGCTAACAAGCAAGCGAAGTGACTGCTCAGGGGGTCTTGGATCAAAGATAACGAGGGGCTAAGAGGAAGGAGCACCGTCTGCAGATGGCCTTGGGAGGAAGGGCCGGGCCCAGACCAACTCTGCCACCTTGCACCAGGCCAGTCCTGGGCTCTGCCTAGCCGCCCGGCCAGCAATGGGGGAGCTGGTGCCGCTCTGGGCCATCGCCGGAAAGAGGTCGGGGGTTCTGAGCGAGTGGCTCCAAGCCTCGGGAAGCGGAAACGACTGCTTTTAGATTGAGTGCGTGCTTCCTGGCCAGCCCAGCGTTTGCACACACGCCGTCTCCTCTGGGTACATTAGGTGTCCCCTGAAAGTGAAGAGGCCCCAGCTTAGGCCACCCGGCTCCCCACCTCGCAGACTGCGCCTGCCAACATCTGACAAGCATCAGGCTCCGCGCTCGAGGGCCGCAGCCCCCGAGGAGCCCTGCCCGTCCATCTGAAGCCGCTTGCCTGCGGGGCCCTGGCTTTCTTCTTTGTTCCTCTCAAACCAAGCACACAGTCCAGGCGAGTCCCTGGGGAACGGTGCAGAGTGAGCATGTCATGCTTTAGGCACCCTGGTGGGTTCAGGAAGTGGGAGCCTATTTCTACCATCCACACTTCCTCCCTCCTTTCCCTAAAACCCAGGACATGGCCCCTCAAATCCTATCATCACCCTGAGAATCGACAAAGAGGGAGAATGTGTGTCCACTGACTCCTGACGAGGAACCAGACGCTCTCACCAGACTTCTCACAATGATGCCACGATGTCAAGAGGCAGCTGACAGGGTCCCCTTTCCAGGTGGAAAAACGGAGCCTCCTAAAGGTTCAGCAGCCTGCCCACCTGCCCCGTGCCCATGCCATGCTCCATTGCACAGACTGGCCTTCCCCTTCTTGTCCTGACTTATTTCTCCTCACTGGTGAGGTCTCAGCTCAAGCCACCTCTCCTGGGAAGTCCTCCAGAGTCCACATAGCTCTAGTAATGGGGTGTACACTGCCCATGCGCCATTCTCTTCCAGTGGTCCATGGAAGAGTGGTCCAGGACACTGTTGAGTCCTGGAGCTGGGGCCCCCAAGGTGTTGCAGGACAAGGCTCGGCACATAGTAAGTCTTCAGCCAAAGGTGGAATTCCCGGCTGATCTGCAGGCAGGATCCAGGTGCCAGGAACCTGCCCATCCCTCCGGGGCCTCCCTTGCACGCATTCAGCACCCACGATTCTGGTACCAATTGTTCGTTAGGGCTATCCTTCCAATTGACGCTCATTTTTTCTTAAGTGCATTTTAAGGAAGAAAAACATCATCACTCTTAGAAATGGAAAACCTGTATCACTTGCCATAAAGCCTGGGCAGGGGGGAGGCACACAGGGCAATGAAAAATGTTTGTCTGCGACTACATCCTAAAAGCCATGAATAGACCACCATGTCCTTTCCCACATCCGGGGGTCCTCTGGGCTCTGTTGAGCCTCCCCCTGTGGTGCTGGAGATGTCCCGTGCCCACAGTGACAGCGGCAGTGACGTTCCCACACACAGGGGAAACCATCTTCACTGTAGACAGACAAGTAATCACCGTGCGAGACAACAAAGACCCCCAGCGGGTCTGGGCCTCAGAGAGAGTGGCGCTTTGGGGGAACTTGTCTTGGAGGAGGAAGCGACACTTGGATGAAGCCTTAAGGAATGAGTTGGGAGGGGGCCTGGGAGCGGGGGCGAGTGGGGGTGTGTGTGGTGGAGGCAGTGAGTCTGGTCCATGCAAGCCCCACTCATGTATGCTCGCGTGAAACTGCTGCGCAGTGCTTCCCAGCCTGTGGCTTATGGGGGGTGGACCCCCGGGTCAGCCTTCTGAGGTGCCTCGGGGTGGGAGCGAACCGCCAACTTTGCAGCTAGTGGTGGCCTTTCTAACTATTGATACTCCCAGAGGCTGAGGCCGGTGGGGAGCAGTGCCACGGCTTATGGGGGCTAGGTGGTGGCGCAAGGCTGGGCAGAGGGAGCAGGGACCATTGTTTTTCTTTTTAAATCATGTTATTGGGTTCTTATCACAATCCATCCATCCATCCATCCATCCATCCATCCATCCATCGTGGCAAACATATTTGTACATTTGTTGCCATCATTAATCTCAAGACATTTTCTTTCTACTTGAGTCTTTGGTATCACCTCCTCATTTCCTCCCTCCCTCCGCCCTTCCCTCCCCTTGATCATTTATAAATTATTATTATTTTTTAATGTCTTACACTAACCAATGTCTCCCTTTACCCACTTTTCTGTTGTCAGGCTCCCAGGGAGGGGGTTATCTGAAGATCACTGTGATCAGTTCCCCCTTCCCCCACCCCACCTTTCCTTTGCCCTCCTGGTATCGCTACTCTTGTTATTAGTCCTGAGGGGTTTGTCTATGCTGGATTCCCTATATTTCCAGATCTTATCTGTACCAATGTACATGCTTTGGTCTAGGCAGACTTGTAAGGTAGAATAGGGATCATGATAGTGAGGGGTGGGGGAGAAGCATTAAAGAACTTGTATGTTTCATTAAAGAAAGTTGTATGTTTCATTGGTGCGATAGAGCAGGGACAATTTTTGAAGGGTCAGCAGTTCCCTGAGCCCCTTGCTGGCACCCCCACGATAACACGGCCACTCTACTACTGTCCTCCCAGTGTCCACCACATTCAGCCTCTGGGAGGCCCAGTTCCCAGGCCCGGGCTGTGCCATGGGCCCATTAAAAATAGGTCCCGGTGGGCAGGCAAGGAACCAACTGGAGATCGAGCAGATGCTTAACCTCCAGGGGAAGGTTGGCCGGGGCTCCAGTCTGGCCCAGGACCTCCTGAGCGAACACAGAGGGCTGGTCCCACCCCTATAGCACTCCCCACCCCTGCAGCACCCCCCTCCATGGCCTCCCCAAGACTGCACAGAAGAAAGCAATCAGCCCGCTGCTGGGGCTGGGGAGGCCGCCGGCCCCTCTGGCTACGTGTGAACGAGCAGTGTGCATTTCAGAAATATTTGAGCTAAAAGGGGAGACACACTGAAGTCGTTAGCGCTGGCTGACAGCAGAGCGGCTGCCCAGGCGCCCTGGGACACTGCCACTGCCCCTACTCTTAGGCCGGGCCATGGTGGCTCCTACTTACCTAGGCCTCATCTCTGGCCAGCGCTACCTGACCTGCTCACTCCTGGGCCAGAACTCTTCTTTTCCACGCCGCCCCCACCTCCCACCATGTGTCTGTACTCCTGATAGTGTGTCAAGGTCCCAAAACACGAGGGGGAATTTTTTGCTCAGTGCCAGGCTTTGGGCTGGGCTCTCGAATGGCCCTTCAGTCCCTGAGAGCCCGTGGCCCGTCTCCTGGGCTAATTCTTCGTTGCCCAGTCTAACTCATGGCGACCTTCCAGCAGCAGAGGAGAGGGTTTCAGAGGGTGTCTTTACCGAGGGATAGCATATGTCGGCTTTCATGTGAGGACCAGCTGCACGGATTTGGACCCTTAGCCAATGATATCCCTAGGATCTCTTGCCCATCCTGTCAGCACCCCTATTTCACAGCTGAGGAGACTGAGGCCAGAGCAGGGGAGCTGGGGCCGTGAGCCGAAGCCCCTCCCCTTTCCTGCCACCCCTGTGCTGTTTCCAGTGCCCTGGCTATAGACAACACTGACCAACACTCAACACCCCCAGGAACATCTCTCTCGCTCCCCACTGGTGGGCCTGCATAGTCTTGTCTGTGGACCCGGAGGGCAGTGGGGGGATGGGGGGTGGGGAGGGGAGGGAGGCTAGGATTCTCTTTGGGACACTGCAAGCAAACCACATTTTCTTTTGGGACCTTGGTTTCTGCATCTGTAAAAGGGGTGACAGCAGGAATTAAAGTGGTGGATGTCCTTTCTAGAGTGGCCAGGGGCTCCTGCATTCACGTGAATGGAACGCCCCTCTTGCCCCCCTCTGGCTTCCACAGCCAGCCCTCCACCATGCCCTGCCCCCCCCCCCCCGCTCTTAGCACTCATGGAAGCCCCGAGACCCCCCATTGTATCCCCCGTGCACCCCTGACAAGTAGGGCCTAGAAGTCACCGCCAGGTCTACCTGGAGCTCTTCACCTCCCAGTCTACTGGCCCATGACTTCCTGCTTGGACTGAAACGCTGAGGCTCTGGGGAATTCTGCCAATCTCTGGAGGGGAGGAGCTTGCAGAACAAGCAAGGTGGCCGGGTCCTTCTGCAGGACGCCACGAACTGAGATCTCAATGACCGGGAGAGCTGGCAGAGTGCAAGGCAGGGTGGCCAGGGGGGCAGGGGGTGGGGGTTGCTACCCGTGGGCAGAAGCATGAGCCAATCACCACTGACTCTTCCCAAACTGGCCGATGACCAGAATGACCTATCGGTGTGACCTCACTGAGACTTGCTCCTGCTGGGCAAGTGAGACCCTGCAAAGAACCGGGTGCCAGGTCACAGGTGTGTGCAGAATAGGCCCTAGGATCCGGCCTGGCAGAGTAGTGCTTTGGCCAGCACCTCCTGGGAGGCAGCAGTGGGGGAGTGGGGGGTTGGGGGGAGAGGGGGGAGGGAGAGAGAGGCTTCTGCCTGGCTTCCTCCCGGCCACAGGGTGACTTCTTGGTCACCAAGAGAACACAGACAGCCTGGGTTCACCCCTTCCATCAGAGAAAATCATTTGTCCTGTTCCCCTAGCCCCTTGCCCCCCTCAAAAAAAACCCCAAAGAGAAAATGACATAATATAGGTGAGTCCCACTGACATGACATCTGCCAGGGTCCTTTCTCCAGGACAGTGGAGGCCAATTTACTGTCTGTTCTGCCCTCTGGACTGGAGCCCGCTCTGCCTGGCCCACCAGTCACTCCAAACCTGCACTTGGCCCATGTGGGTGCGCTGGCCTCCATGCAGAAGCTGGTAACATTTTTAAAGTTCATGCTGGATCCATGTCTTCACTGAGCATCGTGGCCTGCACGGTCTCTGCCGCCCCTCAATGAGGCTCTTTAGGCTCCTGCTGACGACACCAGCCCCGCTACCATCCAGGCACGCTCTCGGCCCAGTCTCTGCCTGCATCCTGATGCTGGCAGAATAGACGATGTTCCCTCAGCCCTTGGGGCTTGACCTTTCCCGATTGCTCTGCCTGGAATGCCAGGCCCTTCTTGCTTTGCTAGTCTGGTTAACATCTTTCAAGACGTGGCTCAAAGGTCCCAGCGTCCCTGACTTCCCCTCCCTCTGGGTGAAGTAACAAGAGCTTGGTCATTCAAGGAACATTTACTCCGCCTAATGTATGCCAGGCCTTGTGCGAGTCGCTAGGGCTGCAGAAACCGGTCAGCAGGGCTGTGTCCCTCAAGGAGCCCCAGAGCGGTGCAGCACGTGAGCAGAGCCAGGATGGAGCCAAGACACCCTGGGGAAGAAGATTTGCTTGGACCAGGGGTCAAGAAAGGCAGCTTCGAGGGAGTGGCATCTCAGCTGGTAGAGGAGGGAAAGGGTGCACGAGGCAGAAGAATGGAATTTGAGGGGCAGTTTGGGCAACAGTAGAACCAGCCCAAATGCCCATCAGGAGCAGAAAGGACAAAGAAACTCTGGAACGCTACTGTGGTTATGTGTCAAGTTGGTGTCAACCCATCGCGGCCTTACGCACGGCAGAGGGAAGCACTGCCGGTCCTGTGCCGCCTCACAACAGTTCTTGTGTCTGAGTACCTTGTTGCAAGCACTGTTAAACCATCTCCTGGAGAGCCTTTCTCTTTACTGCCGCCCCTCTCCTTTAACAAACCGTGTCCTTCTCCAGGGACCCGTCTCTCCTGACCTCATGTCCTAACTCCGTCGGTCGCACAAGACCGCCTCAGCGCACTGAAAAGCGAGGCTGCGACTTTGAGGGCGAAGGTGTTCCTGACCCCAGCCAGGGTGCTCTCCATGGCCTCATGTGCCTGTGAAAGTGGGACCCTGAATAAGGAAGCCCAAAGAAAGGCCGATGCATTTGAACTGGGGTGCTGGGCAAGAGTACTGGGCGTTCCACGGATCGAGAAGACGACAAACCAATGTGTCTGGGAGGAAGGGCGGCCGGAGTGCTCCCGAGAGGCAAGATGGCAAGGCTTCATCGTACGCTCTGTGCCCATGTTGTCGGGAGAGACTGGTCTCTGGAGAAAGACACTCTTCATCCCGACAAAGCAGCGATGAAACCTTGAAGCGCCTCATGACATGGGTGGGCCTGGAAACCACGATGCTGAGTGAAGTTAGCCCATGACAAAAGGACAAGGATCCCATGAGTTAGCGGCATGAATGTCAAGCAGAAGGCAGGCTTCCTCTGTCCAGTGATGGAATCTTCTAACCCAGTCTCCCAAGCAATCACCCTCCTCCCCACCCCCGCCCCTTGAAGTACATCTTAAAAACAACTTCAACACCTCAGCTGGGCTCCGATTTTCAAGATGACGGAAAGAGGGGGAGGAGAGAAAAACCAAACCAACCCGCTGGTTCTCAGCGACAAGCAGGGGGCGCTTTAGCATGCGTCATTTCATTTCATGCAACCATTCATACTTTGCTACCCACTTTACAGATGCCAGGTTTCCACGGCCAGAGAGTGGTGGGTGCTTTGTCCATGTTCCCAGTTATTGCCGAGCACGGTCCAGTGCCCTTGGAGCCAAACCTTCCATGGAAGGGGAGGGGAGGATCAGGAGGAAGCCAGAATGGGCTTTGAGGGTGAGGCTACGGAGTCCTGATCTCGCCCTACACGCAGAAGGGAGCCGGGGAGGAGTCTTGAGGAGGATAGCGGGTGCTTGTTCCAAAAACCGTTGGGCCATAGATGGTCCTGGCCGAAGAATTCAACCAGAGCTGGGAGCCAGTTGGGGGAGGTAGTGTTCCAACTGAAAATGGAGGAGTCCATCAGCTCCCAAGGGTCTCTGTCGTCAGTCTGGCCAGCAGGCCACCCTCTTGGCAACAGATCAGCCTGGCGTGTGGCCGAAGCAGCAGATGCCACTCTGGACCCCTCACAGCAGGTAGAGGGATTGCGGGCACTTGAAACTAGACCTGTCTGGGACACCTGACCTGGGGGAGAGGCCAGTCCGAGTCTGAGAGAGCGTCCAAACAAGCACAGGCCACTGACAGGCCGGGTGACTTGAGAGCGTCTTCTCACCTCTTTGAGCCTCAGGCTTTGAGAAAGGGGTTTTTACAGCCGGCAAAGGCTTGACCAGGCCTGGGCAGCAGTGACAATCACTGGCATTTGCCGTCCCAGGAAACGGGCTCAGTGAGGTGAGGAGCTCCCCCAAGTCCACGTGTTCCAGTAAGGGGCAGGGCAGGAGTCACCTGGCTTAATCCTCATCGCACCCCCTGCACAGCCGGGATGACGTCCCCGCCCTACAGATGTGCAAACTGAGGCCAGAGAGGCTGGGACGGTCTCCTGAAGTCACTCGGCTGGGAGGATGCGGAGCTGGGATTTGAACCCAGCTCTGGCTGAGTGGGTTTCTTGAGTCCGCTCCCCTGAAACTACAGTGAGGATGGGGGCTCCCCAGAGGCCTTTGGTGAGTGGCATTGGGGTCTGATCCTTGGGGCGGCCCCAGGAGACTGGGCTTTTTAAAGTGGATCCTGCCAGCAGGTAGTCCGATGTTTTTCCAGCTTGCCCCCCACCCCCCCTGCCCCCGGCCCTCCAGCGGATGGGAAGGGGAGCCTGCTAATGCAAAATCCTTCTGCCCAGGCCTCTCACGGCACATCCTCTTCCCCGTCCTCCTGCCGCTCGGGGCCCGCTCCGCCTGCCTGAAACCTGCTTGTGTTTTCTCAGGCCCGGATGGAGGGGTCCCCAAGACTCCCCTCTGTCCGTCTCCCCCGCCTGCCTGCCACTGTCCCAAGCATCTGCCAGCGCTGGCCGCCCCTGCTGAAACCCAATCCCCGGGCCAGCCGTGTTGCTGGCTAACAGCGGGCCGCATTGTGCGGCCGGGACTTCAGGGGAGTTTGGATTCGCAGCTTGGGGACCCACTTAACCTCCGCCAAGGACAGGATGATGGATGGGGGTCTGGGAAGGGGTGGCTGGGGGTGGGGGGTGGGGAGGGCTGTAAATGAATACCAGGGCTCTTAAGGGGAAGGAAAGAAGAGAGGTGGGCGGAATGGCCGGTGCACATAAGAGAGCCTTCAGTGCGTGCGGCACCTGTGGCTGGTCCTGCTTCAGACACCAGGAAACCGAAGCTCTGAGAGGTTAGGCAACTTGCCCGAGGTCACACAGCGAGTCAGAAATGGAATCCAGGCCTACTGGCCTCCAGCCTCCCCTACACCCCAGGCCGCCTCTGGCAGCCAGCATCGGCCGAGTGCACTTTCATTCCCAATGCCCCTTTCTTTCCTTAAATGATTCCACAGGCCCTGCACACTGCTCCTCTCTTCACTGGGAGTGAACAGGTAATCATGGCAGCGAATGTGCCTGAGCACCTACTGTGCGCCAGGTGCTGTGCTCTGTCGCCTCAGGAGAGTCTGCCAGGGACGCCGTGAGGTGGGACCAGGCTGCTCTAAAGAAAAGGAAACGACAGCACAGAGGGGTGGTCACTTGGCTCGGGGAGCGAGTGGAGCCAGGAGGCCTGACCCCCTGTGAGTGAGTGCTAAGTATCTGGCATTTCTGCATGGCCTCCTGGACAAAGCTCCTACTGTGTGCATTGAATTTTACCCTGCAGTGCTCCCCGACCCCTTCACCTTCCTGAGACACTCAAACATGGCCCGTAAAACCCATCTCAAATGCCACCTCCACTAAGAAGCCTTTTCCTGGAGACCGGGCTCCCCCAGTTCTCTGTGAGTCCCCACCCTCCCACTTTGTGTGTCCCCTGCTCAGGGCTGCAGGAGGCTTGTGGCAGTTTGGCTCACTACGGTAGCCCTGTCGCCTCTCTTGGCTAAAACCACCCCAAGCCCCACCCACACCCCCAGTTTCCCAGGCCTATGGCTATGAGAAAGGAATCCCAGTAGTGCTGGGGGTTAGACCCTGGGCTGCTAGCTGCAAGGTCAGTGGTTCAAACCCATCAGTCGCTCCTCGGGAGAAAGATGAGGCAGTCTGCTTCTGTAGAGAGTGACAGTCTCGGAACCTCCTCAGAACAGTTCTACACTAGCCTACAGGGTCATGTGAGTCGGGATCGATAAAGCAGCAGGGGGTTTGGTTTGGGTTTTATTGCTATGAGCAGAAAGCAACTTGATGATATCTATAACAATAAGAGGCCAGACTCAAACCATCTTCCCTGTCTCCACCACTGGTCTAGGTGCCTGGATTTCTTCTGGGTGATATGGGCACTGGAACCCCGACGACCCCTGTGAGGGATAGGTTTATTGTGCCAACCTGGCAAATAAGAACACGTGGGATAAATAAGGTTGCAGTTTGATCGGAGGGCGAAGAGATAAGTGACTCGGCGAGCCCCGCCTCTCTCTCTTGCTCTCTGGTGATTGGACCAGTGTGGGGCTGCCTTATCTAGTTCTCTGCCTCAACTCGTGAGTTTCATTACTCGTGGGACACCCAACCTGTGAATTGTCACTAAAGTTTGAGGCTCCTTCGAAACCCGCTTTGCCACGCTGCTCGTGTGTAGATTTATTGAGCTTGAGACTTTCAGATCTTATCATTTTGCTGACTGTTGGTGACTTGACCTGCTGTTTGCTGCCTCTGACTGACTGCCTGTGTCGCTCTAAGGAAGACTCAGCTGTCTGCCTCCTTGACCTTGGACCAAGCAGCCAATGTGAGTTGAAGGGCTTCCAGTACATTAACTGTTTCACGCCAGTGAGCTGAACTGAACCCTCTGCACCACTGTGGGGACTAACTAGCTGTGATATTCCTTTGTGCTGTGCATATATATAAAACACCATAACTGTCCTGGCTTTGGTTCTCTAGATAACCCGTGATGCAATAGTTATTACACAGTTCCCACTTCAAGTCATCCAATGGTCCACCCATCATCATTCATCTACCCCTGCACAGACTTCATCTGTCCACACTTCACTCCCCTAATAACCCATCACCCACCCACCTCCTCATCCATCTAGCATCCCTATTTAGATATCCATCCATCCATCCATCCATCCATCCACCCATCTACTCATCTATCCATCTATCCATCCATGCATGCATCCATCTTTCTACTAACCAGCCTCTCTCTTTTTGTTTGAGAAATGGAGAAATGAGACTCAGAGAGGTTAAGCAGCCCGGGCAATGTCACACAGTTAGTAATTCGTGGTAAGTAGCAGATCCAGGAGTTATGCTAGGCACTCTTTTAACCACGCTACTGAGCGGCTCCTCTCTTTCTCTCTCACTTTCTCTTTAACTGTCCTGTTGCATGCAGGTGTAATATCATAAGTTGCCTCAAATCCCTTTTCAATGTAAGTGGGGTGTAAATGACAAATCAATAAGACACAGGCCACTGTAAGTCCAAGCTGGGTCTATGAGGATGGAGTCAATTAGCAAACCTGCTGCAAGACCTGCTGAGACTGGATCTATTTGTTTAATTGGCCTTGGCTCCCTCCAGTGAAGGACAATTAACTCAAATCCCAGAACTCAGACCACCCCTTTGCTTCTGGGCAAGATGTCAGACACCTAGCCACGTGAACATTTTATTCACTCACCCACCCCTTGACCCCCACACTCACCCACCCATCCATCTGCCCAACCATCCAACCTTTGCTACCTCCTTGAAACTAACGTGACATCTTACTAACCCACTCACGTGTCTATCCACATTCCCACCCATGTGTGCACTTCTCTAACAAACCACCCACCCACCTTCCTCCCCATCCTTGGAAACACTCAATCCAAGCAACCTTTTGTGAAACCGTTCATCCTTCCACCTACCGGGTCTAGTCATCCTTGACTCCATCTTCCTTCCTGCCATTCCATTCTTTCAATAACCTACCACCCACACACCAAGACATCTAGCATCCCACCTGAGTGTCATCCATCCAAAGATCTGCCTCCTTATGAAATCAACCTCCCCCCCCCCTTTCCTTTCCTCCCATCGATCTATCCACCTGCCAACCCCTTTACCCATTCATTCACCCTACTTGGCTATACATCTATATACCCATTCTTCATCCATTCCTTTCACCCAGCCAGCCTGCATGTATTCTGGACTGCCTGGCCCATGTTAGGTACTGAAGATTCAACAACAGACATTGTCTCTGACTCCGAGGATCTTGCTGAATTGAAGCAAACATTAAACCTATAAGGATTCCCACTCCAGCCCAGGCCACCGGTGCCCTAAATCTATCGAGAGGCTAAATCTTAATCCCCAGTGATGAGGCCCATGTCCATCTTCCTTTCTCCCCGGGGCCTAGTGAATGTGAACTTCGGCCCAGGGTCCGCTTCACCCTCTACAATCTGAAAGCAGAATCCCAGCCAAAAACAGACATGATCGCACAGCAAAAGAAGGACCCGAGCCCTGGACTGGGGAACAGTTAGGCAGAAGGCAGGAGAGAGGGTGAGCAGAGGAAGGGGAAGCGTGTTCCAGGCGAACGGAGCAGCTTGCACAAAGGCTGGGAGGAGGGAATGGGCTTGGCCACCTTGAAGACTGCCAGGCGGGTGAAGGCGAGCCTGGAAGGAAGAGAACTCAGGCATAATGAGCCTCGGGTGCCAGGCCAGCAGGCTACGGCTTCAGCCCAAGGGCAGCAGGGGGCATGGCTGGACTCAGTTGTCGCTATGAAGGAAGCACAGTGGCATGATAGTTAAGGATGTGCCTGCTATTCAAAAGGTTGGCAGTTCAAGCCCTTCCTTCAGAAAGACCCGGTGATCTACTCCCATCAAGATTACAACCCACAAGACCCTCTGGGTCAGGTCAAGACTGAGAGACCAGAGAGGTGCAGGTGACTGCCCATAGCCACCACGGGGGTCAGAAGCAGAACAGAGACTTCGCCAGGGCTCCAAAGCCCCTGCTTGTTCTGAGAGGGTCTGTTGTCCCGGAGACAGTTCTGGGATGGCTGCTTCCCTCCCAACTCACTGCTCTCCTGCAGCTCTACTCTCGGCCACTTGGGCACAGCGATGCCCCTGGGTACCATCTTGCTCTGCACGAGGCCTTCCCAGTCCCTGGGCTCATGTGCCAGCCGTGCTGGGCATCTCAGGCGGCTGAGCAGACACAGCGCTGCTGGGATATTTTCTCGTCTTGAGCTGCTCCACAGACTGGCTGCCCAGCAGTTCCCGCCTTCCTGCTCTGAGCCCTCAGATCTCCATCACGACAAGTGTTCCTTCCCTATCAACCCTGAGGCTGAGAGACAATGCCGGGTCTGAGCCACCTTAAGAGCTTCTAGCATGGACCTGCAGGGCTCACCTAGGCCGGGGAGGCCTGAGAAGGGACAAGGACTCAAATGGGAGGGGCCCTTGGAATGGAGAGCCAGCCTCATGGAGGATGAGGGAGGCTGGTCAGGAGGTGAGGGACTCCCACTCCACCAGCAGCATTTCCACTGTCATGGTAAGTCCTCGCTGAGCACCTCCTATGTGCCAGGCATCTTGCCAAGTAATGAACAGCCACGTGGCGCCTGGGCTCGTCTCCGGTGACCTTTGTTGGCTATCACGACGTCGGCCCCTGGTCATAGCGATCCCCGTTCCCGGGATCAGTTATGGGTCAGTCTGTGTGAATCACAGGACCCCCATCAGCTGACTTTTGGAAATCAGTCACCAGGCCTTTCTTCATTGCTCATGATAGTCTGGAAGCCCCATGAAGCTTCTGCAGCATCGTCGTAGCGCCCCAGCCGCCCTGAACAGAGGAGTACCGTGACCAGAAATAGGGCCTGGGCCTGTGCACAGAGGGCGAGAATGCTGCCAGCACACCACCAGTGCCCACCGAGTTACCTAAGTCCCCTCAGACCCTTTAAGCGAGAGCTCAGTGTCCCATGTTGCAGATAACCAAACTGAGGCTCAATTTGGACAGGCTAGGAGTTCTGCGAAAGAGTCCTGGCGCTGTGGCAGCGGTTATGTGTTGCCTTGCTCACCCTAAAGATCGGCAGTTCGAAATCACCAAGGCCTCCTCGTGAGAAAGACGGGCCTGTCTGCCCCAGGAAAGGGAGCCTTGGAAACTCACAGGCCTTGTTCTGCCCTGTACTGTGGGGTCGCCGTGAATCGATGTCCACTCGGTGGTGGGGAGTTGAGGAGACCTCGCCCCCATCTCAAGGTCATGGGGAAGACAGGATTCAATTCCCACATGGTCTGACCCAAATGCCCTCCACAACCCAAGGAGCTTTGGAAGGAGTGGCAAGAGGCAAGGCCCACGGGCATCTGTCTCGCCCTCTGGGAGGCTCTTTCCCTCGCACTCTCCCTGGAAAGGCACAGGGTTGGGGAGACGGGTCACCTGCACCAGGGTATGTGGTGATAGAGGTGACATCTTGTTGCATGAAACCATGGAAGGCTTCTCAGGGGAGGGGAGACGCTCCGGGTGGGCAAATCTCTTCTTCCTCAGCTATGAGCTTAGCACACTGACCCAATGCTGAAGGGACAAGATGCCGTTGTCACCTGGCCTTCTGTGGGCTGAGCTGGCCTCACTCCTGGGCTGCTCTCTCCACTCCACCAGGTCAACCTGGGCCCGCACAGCCTGCCTCCCACTGCCCGGGCTTTGTTCTCCCTCCCCCTCTCCCTTCTGTTATACACCCTCCCTGGGAAGACGGGGACATCGCCAGCAGGCAGGGCACCACGAACAAATCCCCCCCCGACTCCGCTCCCCCCCCCACAGCTAAACAAAAACACAACCCAACACACTGACACTGAGTCGGTGCAGACTCACGTCGACCTTATAGGACAGGGTAGAGGTGTCCCTGTGAGCTTCCGAGACTGTAGCTCTTTGCTTAGAAAGTCCGTATTTCTCCCAAGGAGTGACTCTTGGTTTTGAACTGCCGACCTTGTAATTAGCAGCTCAATGGGTAACCATTACGTCACCAGAGCTCCTCAACCAAGGCCCAGAGGTAGGGAAAATGTGTTCCTTAAACACGGGAGACTTGCTTGAGACTCCACGCCTGCGCAAGTTGATTCCCTCTGCCTGGGGCATCGAACTTCTTCCCTTGGAAACATCCCACTCCCTTTATCTCCTCTTCCAGGAAACCTTCCTTGGAAACACCCCACTCCCTTTATCTCCTCTTCCAGGAACCCTTCCCTGCCCACACCCCAGTATGAGTGCAATGCTTCTCCTCCCTGGCTTCCAACTCCTTCCACACTGCCTGGTCCCCGTCCCCAGGCTGGCCCTGAACTGCGCTGGGGCCTGCAATACTGGGGACTTCTCACTCACCAGGGAGAGAGGCTGTGCCTGAGAGGGATTGACCAGGGGTCCTGGGGGGAAGCCCAAAGACTCTGCCTCTAGCTGAGCAACAAGCGACCTTCCCCAGCTACTGGCCATGCAGCCTGCTGCTCATCCCAGCTGAAGGCCCATCTCTCCACCCCATAAGCCCTGGACCCCCTTGCCCTTTTAGGGGGGGGGGGGCGTAGCTCGTCTCGGCTGGTTATACTGTGGTGGCAGCCGGGAGAGGGCGGTCCGTCAGACCTGCTGACGTTGGAAACAGGCTCAGAAATGCCTGCTCTAATTGAGAAATCGGATCTGGGATCTCAAGCATCTCGCGGCACTGGCATGCGCCCCCGCTGGGTGGGCTGCTTCTCTGTCGGGGTTCGGGTGTGTGGTGGCCAGTCCCATTCTCTTCTGCTGGCTGGCAGGGTCTCTGAGCCCTTCCCCACTGGCCCTCTCCTTCCACCACCACTCCTGGGCTGCAGAGACCTGGGCTGGGAAACGGGCGCAGTCACGGTCAAGATCGACACCCAGGTGTGGAAGCAGAGGCCTGAGTGCCAGGCCGCCCAAGACCAGGACCCCCCCAGGCCCGCAGGCCAGGCCACAGCTCCCAGGGAACTTTCCGAAGTGCACAGTGCGGGCTGCATGTGCCCTGAAATATTCACCGCCATCCTCATGTCCGGATAAGGAGCCCTGGTGGCACGATGGTTAAGAGCGTGACCCTTCATCAAAAGGCTGGTGATTCAAACCCAACCGACCTGGAAGACAGACCTGTGCAGACTGCAGCCCAGAAGACCCTCTTCTCCGAGGAAGTTCTCCTGCGCCACCAGCAGCCGAAACTGCACCTCACAACACGGTGCAGACACTGAGTCCCTGCTCTCTGTCATGCGGTGTTGGCCATTGTGCTGGTTACCGCTCATAGACCACGGCATCTGGGCCCCACTTAACAGATGAGAAAGGCAGGGACTGTGACTTGCCGGGGGTCACCAGGGAGCCACTGGTGGTGCTGGGATTCTAAGCCCCGCCTGGGGCTCCCTGCTGCCCCCTTCCAAGCTTGGAGGGTCCCCGTGCCACGCCTGGCCAGGAGCATTCACTTGGCCTTATTTAAAGTTGCAATTGTCTGTCCCGTTTCCCATGGGCTTCGGTGGGCTCCCCGGGGAGTTGGGAAGGCCTGGGTGGAGTCACTCTGGAATCCTCCTGCATGAGCATGGACGGTGTGGGCTCCAGCTGTACCACCTTCCTATCTGGACCGCCCTCCCTTCAGCCCCCAGGACTCCTCAGCAGGCGTGTCCAGCCCAACGTCCATCGAGCTGAGGCTTTGAGTCTGCCAGAGGTAGCATCCGGGGGAGCAGAGGCAGCCTGGGGAGGGGCCCAAGGTCTTCAGCTACAACCAGTGTTGGCTTGGACCCTGGAGGGGTTCCTGTGAAAGGGCAGGAGGGGGAGCTCTGCAGCTGAGGCCAAGGCTTGAGCTGGGGAGAGTGATGGGGCCTGCTGCAGCCTGAGTTCGGGGTTTCCAGAAAGCCTTGTGAACCCTCACTCCCTTCTCCCAAGGGGTGGGGTGTGATGGGAGCCCTGTGACACAGGCCCCGCAAAGGAAGGTCTGGACTAAGGCCACATGTCAGCCCCTTGGTGGAATAGCCAGAATTGGTGCCACATTGTCTGAATGCCAGTCTCCTCTGCCCCTCCCACTGGACACACACCCACGCCCCTCTCTACCCTCTTTCTCTGATTGCACCACTTTACCCTCAAGGAGCACCTACTGTGTGCCTGCCCAGGGGCCCGCAGACAAGTGAGGTCATTCCTGAGCAAACACAGGGCTGGAAGGCAAGACCCAGCCATGAAGCCTGGGCCTTGAGTGGTCAGGTCTAGGTCAAGAGTCAGATCAGGATTTGAGGCCCATTTCCCAGTCCAGGAGCTCAGGCGGGGTCACCTGCTCCCCCTTCGGAGTTCTAACCCCTTCCACCTGAGTTTGAGATGAATACCCGCTCCCACCCAGACCGAGGTTGTGACAAGGAATGTAGTACATATGTGGACCGGCTTAGTGTCATCCAGGGGATGCTGACCCATAGCAATTCTACAGGACCCAGCAGAGGTGCCTCCTGGGGACAGATCACCCAGGCTTTCCTCCTGTGAAGCCGTCACGAGGTTCAGAACCACTGACTTCTGTTTAGCAGCAGATCATTTAGTCACAGCGCTACCAGAGCCCTTCTTAGCCGTCGTCAGACCCTTCAGGTTTCTACCGGTGTGGCAGTCATGCACTCGTGTCAATTTCATGCTTGGGAGTGTAGGGGTGGAGTCTAGTCTGTCAATCTGGAGACAGCCTATGAGACCTCTGTGTGGGCATGGCATTCCCTGGGAATTCTGGGAAATCTCACGATTTTCCCCCACTGTGGAGGTGAGAGATATGGATTCAGTCTCTTGGAGACACTCTACTGACAAGACACAAGGCTGATTCCCTGTGAGCCATCCCAGAGGAGAAGTTAGGTCTGATGGAACCAGACCTTTGAAGCCAGAAAAACCACATGGAGACTCCTGCCAGCACTGAGATCTTCCACCACCACTGGAGACACAAGACTCTGCTCCCACTGGCCTGTGATTGTCCTAGCGTCGTTGCATGTGCTTTGTGAGTCTGAAGAGGACTTACAGATTGGTATCTGACATATGGGCCAATATTGGACTTATGGACTTGGACTGGGTTGGGATGCTTTCTCAATGTTCCATTCCTCTTGTGTCTAAACCTCTCCCTATATCCAGATGCGTGTTTATGAATTTGTTTCTCTAGTCTACCTGGACTAACATAGATGGTCTTGACCCTACACCCCATCGTCAGCAGGCACCCCACAGTAAATGATGTTCTAAGATTGCTAGAGAGCCAGCATGAACCAGTCCCTTCTGGCCGAGGCTGAGGCAGGTGGCCTGCCTTCCTGTCTATAATAGACAGAGCATTGCCCATTCCCCCAAGGATGTCCCCAGACCTGTGAAGACATTACCTGACATGACATAAGGGGCTTTGTAGATGTGATTAGGTTAAAATGCTTGAGATGGAAGTGTTATTTTGCATTATGCACATGGACCCAATATAATCACCCCAAATCTCCAACCAACTCACTACCATCGAGTCAATGCCGACCCCCTGGTGACTCTATTAGACATGGTGAAACTGATCCGATGGGTTTCTGAGACAGTGACTCTATGGGGGCAAAAGCCTCATCTTGGTCCAGTGAAACTACTAGGGGTTCCGAACATGCAGTCAGCAGGCCAGTACACAATGCCCCCTGCCACCGGGGCTCCACAAAAGGCCTTAAAAGAGGGAAGCAGGAGGAGCAGCAACGGAGAGGGGTGATGATGGGTGGGTGGGTGCAGAGATGTTCTTTGAAGCTGAGGGAAGGGGCCACAAGCCAAAGAATGAAGTTGGGATAGGTCTGGAAAGGGGTTCTTCCTGACAGCTTCTAGAGTGCCTGTAACAGGGCCCATGTCTTGAGGTCAGCCAGTGAAACCCATTTGGGCCTCTGGCCTCTGATGTGTGTTGTTGTCAGCCGTGGAGTTTGTGGTAATTTGTTCCAGCGGAGGCAAATGCTGCTGTTGGCTCTCTTAGAGTCTGCCCCCAATTCATGGTCACCCCAAAGAAATGAAATGCTGCCCCAGACACGCAGCAAGCCCATGATCAGCTGCAGATCAAATTATCTTGACCCTTATGGATTTTGTTGGCTGCTTTTCAGAAGTAGATCGCCAGGCCTTTCTTCCTACTCTGTCTTAGTTTGGGAGCACCCCTGAGATGTGCTCAGCCTCGTGGCAGCACGTCAGCCTTCGTGGACAGGTGGCAGTGGCTACATACAAGATGCGCCAGGGAGGGATAGAATCCAGGTCTGCAGGGAAGGTGAGAATTCAACTGTTGACACCACCACCACCACCTGCCCCACCAACGAATCCACAGCATAGCAACCACTGCTAAACTGCACTCCCTGCCTGCTGCCCAGAGGGCGGTGGGGCTGGTGGGAGGAGGCCTGGCCGTTTGATTCACAGTTATGGTTGAAGCGAGCAGGCTTGGGGCTGTGGCAAGGCAGCTATGGGTCAGTGGTGTCCCTGCGTAATTGGAGCAGCAACAGACCACTGGCTCCAGACAGATGGCAAAGCAGGGTAGGATGGCCTACTCTTTGGGGGGAGTGTATAGCTAGTGTGTACACATGCCAAGTCCTACCCAGGTCCTCAAAGGTCTCCGTGGCAGGGGCTCCTGACAGCCCCATTTTACAGATGAAGAAACTGAGGCTGAGAGCAGAGACTTACCTTGCCCAAGGATGTGCCCCTTACCACTCAGCTTGCCTGCTCTGGCCCCAGTTCTCCTAGCTGGACAGTTCAGACCCTCCCTGGGTCCCCCATGCACTAAAAGCTATTCACAGTCTGCTAGTCTGCTGGGGTGGACCACGGGACTGGAGACACTTGGATTAAGAAGCCTACCGTACAGAGGGTCAGACGGTAGCTGGGGTCTCAGGTATGGGACTGTGGGGAGGGTTGGACCCCTCAGGGGAAGAAGGCCCAGGGAACCACAGAACCAGAACCCCCAGGCCCTTATCGCTCCCCTCCTGGTAAACAACATGCCAAGGAGACAGGGCTCAGCTGAGGCCCCAGGGCCCTGGGGGAGAGTGTGGGTCCAGGTCTGCTCAGTGGGGCGGACCCTGGCTCTGAGCCCACTTCTGTCCCCGCTGGAACTCCAAGGCTGGTTCCATCTACAGCAGGGAGTCAGGAAGCCAGAATTGGGGGTCCGCCTAGACCCTGGTGCTGTCAGGACGTTGTCTGTGCTGCAGCCCCTTCCCATCAGCCCCCAGGAGCCGTTCGCCTCAGATGACTCCCGGCGGTGTCGGTGCCAGGCTGGGAGGGGGAGGTGCCAGGCTGGGTGTAGCTGCCACACGGGCCTCAGAGCATTGCTCAGAATCCCAACTGAGCTATTTTTAATGTGCTTCAATTTTCATTTTCTTTTATTGGAAAACACAGATGGTGACTCGCTGCCCCTCACACACTCTGAGCGAGGCGCCGACAGGGAGAGCAAGGCGCAGCAGACACATGCGTGCCCCTCCCGCGGCTCAGGGCAGCCTGGGTCTGCGGCTCCAGGTCTCAGCCTCCCCATCGATACAATGGGGCTCGCGCAGGGAGCCTCAGGGCTGGGCACCAGTTCGGGGAGGGGTCCTGATGGAGCACTAGCAGAACCCCTATCGGTTGACACTGAGTGGGCTCCCACTCACAGCGACCCCTAGAGAGTCGCAGCAGAAGGGCACCCTGGGAGAATTGCCAGGCTGACTTTTCGGAAGTAGATCACCAGCCCTCTCTTCCACGTGCCTCTCGGTGGACTTGATCCTGCCACCCGTTGGCTAGCAGAAGAGGGCACGAAGCATTTGCCCTACCCGCGGCGTTGGACATAAGAGACGTAGCTGGACCAGAGGTGCCAGGGAGGACCGGGGTTGCGCGTGGGGCATCATCTGACTCAATATTCCCAGCAAGGCTTTGGGATTTTCGTGCTCCCGCTTCCCCGAGGAGGAGCCGGAGGCTCGGCCCCAGGTCCCAGTGGCTGCAAGGGAGAAGCCGGGCGGCAGGCCCCGGCCTCTGTGAACGTCAGTCCCGTGCTCACCTCCCTCCTCTTCAAGCATTCCGTCCAGATGCTGTTATTTAGCTTTTATTTTTTTCATTATAAAAGCAATATGTGCTCATTAAAGACCATTTGGAGAATGCAGGACGTCCGAAGGAACTGCAAGACTCCAAATGACCATCTTGCCCCACCCCGCATCCCACCCTAATCTCTCTGCCTGCCGTGATGCTGCGGCACTCTGGTGTGCCCCTTTCTTCCACTCTGGGGTGCTTCCCCCCACTGCACCTGCTGCCGTCGTGTGCTTGCTGGTCATTGAGTGGGAGCTGCCTCGGACATCCCTTGCCCCCCTCCCCCATACACTCTTCCCCCTCCCCCTCCCACCTCCCCCACAGGAGCATGGAAAATCAGAATCCTGGAGGTGGGCTCAAGGAGCCCTGGTGGTGGGCTGAGCCCTGGCATAGTGGTGCGAGACTGCGGCCCACTGGCTTGGCGGTTCAAATCCAGCAGCAGCAAAGCTGGTAGCCCCCACGACCACCAGAGGGCGGTGATGCCCCCCTCCCTCCAAAAAAAACAACAAAAACAAGGAGCCCTGGTGGTGCGGTGGTTAAGTGTTGGGCTGTGATCTGTGTGGCCGGCAGTTCGAAGCCAGCAGCCACTCCGAGGGAGAAAGACAGTCTGGGAAACTCACAGGGGGTCACTAGGAGCCAGCAGGGACCCAAGGGCAGTGAGTTGAGCCCTTGAGTGGAGGAGGCAGGCTGGCCCCTGGGAATCTGAATCTATAATGTGTCCTGGTGATGCTTCCCTGGTGGGCCTGGAGTGGCCCAGATCACCCCTGCTCCCACCGGGCCACTGGCAAGACCACAGTTCTGCAGACCCCAGAAGACAAGCCTGGGTGGCTCTGCCCGGGTTGAGCTGTGTGACTTCTCCCCTGGGAGCTACAGTTTCCTCCTTTGGAAAAGGGGACCAGGAATTTCTCCTTTGGAGGGTGGTCAGGAAGATGAAAGAAAGGCCACACAGTGTGCTTATCCTCAAGTCCCTCAGGCGTCACTGCAAGCCCCTCCCAAAGCGAGCTCACAGCTGCCCCAAGGCTGCTCCCCGGGGGGCTGGCTGGGATGGTCATGGGCCTTGGTACAGTGAGGAAAATGGGTCCCAGTGGGAGGGAAGTGACTGTGTAGGCCTTGGGGCATGCACAGCTGACTGGACCCCTGTCCTCACCTTTTAGAGCAGAAGCACATACATGTATATACACACATGCACGCATTCAGGAGAGAGCAGGGGGGGAGCCTCCAGGAGCAGGGGTGGGGACGAGCGATTAAAGCCTGCTTATGCCTCCTAAGGGAACCCTAGTGGCATGGGGATGACAGGGGAGGTTGCTAACTGGGAAGCCAGTAGCCAGTACCAAGGGAGAAACAAAGGGTTTTCTGCTCCCATAGTTTCCATGTCAAAACCCTACAGGGGGTAGATATGTATGGATTGTGGTAAGAGCTATAAGAACCACCAATAAAATGATTTTAAATAAAAGAAAACCCCCAGAGGTGGTTCTACACTGTCCTGCAGGGTGGCCGTGAGTCAGATGGACGGACAGGTGGACGGATGGACCAGATGGCAGTGAGGATTATTTGGGTTTGCTTGTAGGTCTTTGGGGGGCACAAAGGTGTATGATTGGCTTCTATCCTAAAGGTTGGCGCTTCCATTTCATCCACTGGCTCTTTGAGGAAAGGCCGGGCACCTGTTTCAGGTCCACCTTGTGCTGGTGAGGTCGCGCT
Source organism: Nesogale talazaci (assembly GCA_004026705.1). Lineage (NCBI taxonomy): Eukaryota > Metazoa > Chordata > Mammalia > Afrosoricida > Tenrecidae > Nesogale > Nesogale talazaci. The sequence goes on from PVJH01005741.1 coordinate 49,763, forward strand.
GTGGCAGAATCGACTGCAGGGCAGCAGGTTTGACTGCGGCTTGGCCTGGCCCCTGGGGCCCTCCCTTTCCCCAGCACAGCTCAGAACTGCTGCTCGGGGGTCAGCGGACAGACAGATCCAGTGTGACTGGCGCTCATTCTGCCAACACTGACTGAGGGACTGCTTTCCATGTGTCCGTGGTCAAGCCTGAGGCTCCCCTCACCGCCAACCCCAGAATTTACCTTGGTCCAAAGTCTCCCCACCCACCCTCCATGCCCAAACCCTGCACAGCCTTCAAGACCTGAATACAAGGCCACCTCCTGGCCTCCACCCCCACCCTCACTGGTTCCAAGTGCTCTCCCCTAAAAACAACAATAACAACAAACAACAACAAACAGTGAGGTCCAGGAGGGTAGAGCAGGTCCTTCCAGAGGCCAAGTACGGTCTTTTCCACCTCTCAATGTTCAGTTATAAAATGGGGTGGGTCATCTTATCTGTCCAACCTGCCTCAGAGGTGTGAGAGATGGAGGAAACCAGGTTCCTGTTGAGCCATGAGAAGGGGCTGCCAGCGGGCTGGGAAAGTTTCAGATGGGGAGCTGAGAACAGGGCTGAGTCCCACCCCCTGAACCCCTCCCTCTCCTGCCCCTGTTGCCAGGTGGCCCATTTTGGCTTCATGGAAGCCCTCAAGCAATGAAGGCCCTTCCAGGAGGGCAAGCCATTAGGGAAGGTGACTGACTCTTCATGGTCCCTGGCCAGAAAGATGGGGTCAGCCCATCCTCCAGAGTGTGAGACATGCACAAAATGGGCCGGACAGGGCGGGCAGCTGGGCGATTCCCTGCCCATAGGCTCAAAGTCCCCCCTGATGGCAGCCTTGGGCTCAGCCTCCACAAGACTCACACAGCGAGTATTGTGGCTTTGAGCGCTCACCACTCACCATACCCACACAGGTGCTGTGCCCGGACCCAGAGAAAACTGAGCTCTCCTGGACTTGGGCAATACTGAAAAAGGGGGTAATGGGGCAAGCACGAGTAGATGCGACTACTGGGCGGAGCACTAAGAGGTGACAGGCACCCTGCCGAGGAGAGCACAGGCCATGGAGGCAGTGCCATGCAGGGACACCTGCCTGCCTTGGTGTTCTCGTTTCTGCAGGTGAGATGTCTGTGGCTCAGGGAGGCCGAAGAGTCCTGCGTGGCCATGCTGGGGACAAAGTCAGGCCTGGGCCTCTGAGCCCAGTGCTTTTGTGCGATGCTTCAGGGTGGGGGGAAGACATGAGGCAGGAAAAGAACGCTCCTCATAGATGAAATAGCACGTGCAAAGGCCCCGAAGAGGGAGTGCTTATTTCCCCAGGTGGTCATTTGCAAGTGTGCTCATCAGCTAACTTGCTAGTGAATTCTTCCATCATTCATAGTCTCTGATCATCGCAGACACCACATGTTGGCTGGGTGCCCCCTGGGCAGGGAGATGAGTGGCTGGGTACCCCAAGGTGGCCCCTGGGCGGGAAGCTGAGGCTAGGAACTGGATCGGACCACGCGCTCCAATCTCACCCAGGCTAGCAAGGCTTGAAATGCCCTCAGAAATGGGTCCACCCCCTCTGTCGCAGAGGGGGAAACTGAGGCCTCCAGAGGGGACCTGCCTCGTGCAAGGACAGACCACAGTGAGAAGCAGCACTGAGACTTGAACCTCAGTCTCTGGAGGCCCCAGCAGGCAGCCAGCAGCCCACCTTGGCTTCAGATGCCAGGGTGCAGGCCTGCGTGCAGAGCAGCATGGTGTCCTGCTCTGGGGGCGCTCAGGAGGCAGTGCCCATGCAAATGAATGCCAGATGGCCCCTGCCACACGCAGGTGGGGATGGGGTACTGCCCATGGCATCTACAAGGAGCTGCCGTGCCTCCCTGTCTTTCCACGTCACCCTCCCACTCCTTTATCGTTCCAGGTTGAGGCCCTGCACATCTGGCAGGGTACTGCCAACTCCCAGAGCCTCCCCCCAACTAAAAACAACAGCTTCCTCTTTGTCTGAGCTGAACCCTTACAACAGAATGAGCAACCCCATTACACAGATGGGGAACCAGGCTTAGAAAGATGACATTTGCTCAGCTGGTGAGTTAAAGAGCAAGGATTTGAATGCATACCTGACTGGCTCCAGAGTCTATTGTTGGTTTCCACTCTAGAATGTCTTATGCTCTTTCCCATCTAGCCAAATGTCCCCCCGGCCCCCCACTCCCGAAGGCTCAGCACCTCTGGGAGACGCTCCCTGGCAGTCCCTGGCCAACTCTGTGTCTTCTGGCACTGGCTGTCCCTGTTACTTCTGGGCCTAGGATGTGTGTCAGTGGGGTCTCCCCAGGCAGGCTGGGGTCTCCTGGAGGGCTGAGCTCCCAGAGGGAGAGCAGGCTCCAAGCATCCCAGAATGATCCAAGCTCTGAGTCTCTTTGGGAGGGCTCAGAGCAACAGCCTACTCATCCCCCCTGGCTTTCTCCCAGTGGCCAGTTTGAGTCTGTTCGTGTTAGTGGGGGAAAATACATGTCAACTGTCAGGCCTCACAACATGTAGACGGATGAAAAGGGAGAAGCAGGCCCGCTCCCCAGGGACACTTCCCTGCACCTAGGCCACATACCAAGGGGCACACATGCCAGTGTCCTCCTGGGAAGGTCACAAACAGAATCATCCTCTGCACAGGCGGAGTGTACTCTGACCCTGCTGGGCAAGAGCCCAGCCCTTTCTTTTCACTGGCCTGGCGACAGCTTCTCTATCGGGCGGACAGGAGGCAAAACAGAGGCAACAGGTGCCTGGTCCCAGGCCTGCCCACAGCAAGTCCTTGGGGGCCGGGTGTGGAGTGGCTGGGGTCACACTGTCTGCAGGGTGCCAGAGACGGAACTGCCAGAGAGGTGGGCTGGAGAGCATCCTCTCTGTGTCTGTGTCTGACGGCCCGTCCGTCCGCCTGCTGCCCCGCCCGGCCTGCTTTCCTCCACACCTCATAAATCTGCAGGGGCAGACCTGCTCCCTCCCCGACGTGCCGATAAAGCAGCAGACTAGCACAGGGAAGGAACGTTGGTCTCTGGGGTGCACTCAGCACCGACGGCCCTGGGCCTTGACCTGGCTGCGCCTTGCCCAGAGGTTGTGGGGGTCGGTCGGACTGGAGGCTAGTTGTGTACCTCTCAGGGGATCCTTCAGGTCCAGAAACCCAGCCGAGCTTCCTGCCTCCCCTCCGGACGTCCTCCTGCCCATCCATCCTGAAACCACAGCTGCACGAACCTGTCCCGAACACCCCTTTTATCATGTCACTCCCTGCGCGTGGCCTGCTGGCAGATCCCCAGAGCCTGCAGGAGAACTAGCAGACTTCTTCCCCCGGAATTCCTGAGCGAGCCCTGCCGCCTTCTCCTCTCACCCCTACTTGCACGGGCCCGCTGTGCCCACCATCAGAGGCGGCCTGGACAGCGGGGCTGCTCGCTCTGTGTTCTTCTACCCAGCGATCTTCTCCTGCCTTCCTCTCTTCCTTGTGTCTGATGACAAAGATGAGGATGGGAACACCTATGTCACAAGCCCCCATCCGCACAGTCAAGGCGGCCAGAAGCAGAGCCTGTGTGAGGCCGCGGAGGCTGCCACGAGGGACATGCAAGTCCCAGGGGGAGGTAGACAGTTCTCCGGCCCTGCTGGGTCCTGCATGCAGGAGTCCAGACACTGGCCCTGTAAACGGGTCCTTGCCCTCGGGGGAGGCTGCAGACATGATGTCTGGGGAATCCACGTGTCTTAGTCTCCTTGGGGTGTCTCTCAAACCAAACCAAACAAACTGGAAAAAGAGGGAGAAGAGACAAAAAGGGGCAAGCTAGTGGGAGGTTTGAGACGCTGCTTAGATTGGTGAATGCCAACATGATTATCTGAAATATAGCAAACCCCTCCCCCCCCCCACATCTAATTCACAGCACAAAGTTAAGAAATTAAAAGAAAATGAAGGATACTTGTGTGTCGGTCGTGATGGCAGGGATGAGGGTGGGGAGAAATTTTCAACAAAACTCAAGTGGACATCTTCCGCCATGGACGCTTTGCAGCAGGTTGATGGGAATGCCGGCCCAGACACACAGGGCGACAGGTTTCAGACCGGTCACACATGTGCAGAAGGACCAGAAGACTTCAAACATGAGCGCAAGGCAGAAAGGTCAGCTCAGAAGGCTGTGGGAACTGGGTTGGGGGGTTCCAGGTGGGTCAGTGCGAGACAGATTTTCTCCAGAGACACAGGATGATCGCAGGGGCTTATTAGAAAGCAGTTTTAAGAATATTGAAAAATGCATGAGTGAAGGAAACGCCAGGAAAGTTTTGCGAAGGAACACACACACACACACACACACACACACACACACATCACCCTTTCAAGGCCCCCCCACATTCTCGCACTCTTGGAAGGGAGCAAGGATTTTCTCAGAGTGATTTTGTTGGGAAACCCCTCTACATCCCTGATCTCATTCCTTCAAACTTCTTTTTGTCCCTCCAATTCAAAGATCATTAAAGGACCATAGTCAGCCCCTGGTGGGAGACCTCCACCTGTCATCTGAAGCAAGGGTGGACCAGCAAGGGGGGGTGACTTCACAGGGGCACACTCGATCGCAGGAGCAGCGGGATCCTGGGGGATAGTGCCTGGCGCCCGGACAGTGGTTTGATTCGAGGTTCATGAGCCCTAGCTGTCCAGTCACCCCTGCAGTTGCCTTTATCTGATTTCCCCTCTCCTTCTCTGACTCCTAAGTCCTTGCCCCAGGCTCCGGGCCTCCCTGTGAGGAGCTGGGAGAGCTGAGGAGCGGGCTTCGGCTAGAACTTAACCCCGGGGTCCTGCTTCCACAGCTTTATAATTAGAGGTCCGTTTGTTTCGGTCCAGAGGTCCTGGTGTCTTCGTGCAGACAGGGACACAGACTGCCCTTCTTAATACAGAGAGGAACGTGCCTGGGAGAAGCAACAAGAACGTGGCTCGAGTGGCAGAAGCTGAGACTGGGCCGAGAAACCACCAGACAAGGGGCTTTCAGCCCATCCAAGCCCTCACATTGTTTGATGTCTGTGGACGTCCTGGTATCTGTGAGGCTTGAAAGAAGTTTCTGGCAACTGCTCTCTCTCTCTCTCTCTCTCTCTCTCTCTCTCTCTCTCTCTCCTGGAGTGGCCATCGTGGGACCAGGGCCTCTGGGGTGTCCTAGAATGTGGGGTGTTCGGGCCCCAGTACCCAGGTTTCTTTCTGGGGCCCCTCACCAACCAACCCTAAGCCATCCCAGGCTCATGTGAGGGGAGGGTGGCACTGGGTGGGGGGTGGGGGCACGCTCCGAGTTCCTCCCATTGTGCAGGACGTCTGGTAGGGAGCGGGGGCCAGTCCCCCAATCCGGGACCCTCCAGCCTGGAGGCCGAGGTTCTGAGAAGGCCCCTCACCACATCTGGAGCTCATTATGCCGAGAAGCTGGAGCGGCCGAGGCTATAAATGAGACCGGCTAGGGTTTATATAAATACTGGGATGACAGATGCGCACCAAGTCATGGACGGGAAGTGAAAGGATGTTCGAGGAAGATCCTTAACCTTGTCAGGTTCCCCGACAAACTGTCCCCGGGGGACCCGTCTACTCAGCAACCTCGTCTCCTGCCTCTCCCCCACACGCAGCCAGAGTGCGGCCCGTGACAGAGACGGCCCCAGCCAGGGCTCCGGCCTTCTGTCCACGCTGAGGCGCGGCCTGGCGTGCCTTCCTTTCCCTGTTCATGCCCGGCCCCGGGCCTATGGGACAGGGGACCGCCTCATCTGCTTGTCTGCTGAGCCCACAGGACTGGACTCCGGGAGCCGTGTGGAGGGCCCATGGCAGAGAGAGAAGACAACAGCAAGCCTGGCCGACAACCGTGGCCGGCGGGTCCGTTTTGACTCCCGGGAGCCGCAGGTGTGTCAGGGCAGACCGGAGTTCCCTGGGTTTTTAACAGGTGGTCTGTGGGAAGCAGATCGACAGGCTCATCTTCCAGTTCACCTCTGGGTACCTTCAGGCCTGAGGCTGCAACTCCGCCCCCAGGGACTCAGATGACCTTCATCATAATGTGGGCCCCTCCTCCCCACTCCGCCCCTCAGTCACCTGTCCTCATGGGTATTTTTTTTTTATAACCGTTTTATTGGCACATAATTTACATGCCATCCAATTCAATAGTTCAATCCTTCAATCATATCAAGGAGACTTGTACAATCATGAACACACCCTCTCATGGTTAAATTGCCTTTAAAATGAGTTGTGCAAAAAAAAAAAAAAAGTTGCGCAGTTACAGTTCTAGTGCTCCCACCCTCCCACTTCCATTATTTATCCTCCAAATTCCCTATCCCTCCCTATTACTCACCCCTCACCTGGGTACCCCT